>JANHFM010001905.1:88399-111396 GCA_032468115.1 Grayia smithii
GTATCCTTCCCCTGGAGTGGGGTGGGAATGGAGATTTTGCAGTATCCTTCCCCTGCCATGCCCACCAAGCCACACCCTCCAAACCACACCACACCCACCAAGTCACACCCACAGAACCAGTAATAAAAAAAAATTGGATTTCACCATTGGCCTGATCTGAACTATTTTCCTGGTGTGAAAATCATCTTACCAACTGAGGAACTTATATTGCAAGCTGAAAATTGGAATTCTGAAAAGATTACAGAAAAAACAAAAATGTACAAATCTGTGAGGCATTGAAAGTTAAAAAAACAGGCACAGGGTTAAAAGAATTATGCATGTATTTGGATATATTCTTAATAATCCAAAAATTCAGAAAGAGTTGAAAGATTGAATTTCATACTAAACAAATACCAGGTTTAACAGAAACAGTCTGGTATCCATTTGATATGGTCACATAAGGAAAGTGTTATTTTCACTAATTTGTACCTTTTTTTTTTAAACTTAGAATGAGATATCCTTTTTTCATTCAGTGAAATACTTTTTAAAAGGAAATCAAATGGGAGGTTGTTTAACATAGTTTTAGAAACAAAGTTAATATTAATAGACATTTGAATAGGACAGAGAAGTAATATAAATCAAAGACTCTAGAAAAAATTAAAGTGCTGGAGAAACAAGGAGGGATAAATATCTGCAAGATAATTTTGGTCTGCCTTCACAAAGGAAAATTCTGACAAAGCTGCATTCAGTTCCCAAATGTGTTTTATCTATTTGAAAAGAACTAAAATATCCCTGCAGTTGGGATGTATGAATACAAAAGCTGGTGAGAGACTGAAACATTCATTCAAATGCTAGTGAGAATACAGAAATATTTTGTTTTTTAAACCAGGCACCTAGAAGATCAATTACTGTACTATAAAATTCTGGGAGTTTAAATTTCTAAACACCTCAATCATGCTGAAAACATTTTCTTTGAGAAGTTGGTTGAACTTCTTCTGCTAGCCAGATTTGTGAACTTCAAGCCAATTGTCCTTCCTGCTACACTGATATATTTTCTTCCCACTTTTGAGAAAAATCTGGACTCATTCAAAGATGATCTAGCAAAGGCAATGATGTCTTAGTACACGAAGATGCAAGGTGTTTGGCTGAATATTCAATTTGTATTTCCAGGAATAGCATTTTAAAAATACTCCTGTGAGGGATCTTTTCAAAATATTCATGTCCTGCTATGTTGTGTACATTTAGTAAAGGATCTGATTTATTACGCTGTTAAAGGAAGAAATAAAAGTCACAGAATTTGAAAAAAGGTGAATCTGTCCAATCCAATTTGTTTTAAATAAAGTTCATGACATTTGCGTTTTTTTCACATACCATATTTTTTATTCTATTTTTCTTCTGCTTTATCCAGAACTTGAATTGCCAAGTATGTTGAACATTCTTTTTTTTTCTTCTTGACAATTTAGCAAGATAGCTATGGATAAACTTCACTATTTCTTCTGTCAGACTGAATGATTCTTTCTGGAGTATCTAAACCTATGTTAGTTTATTTTCACTGAAAGAGATACATTTCATTTTATGTCTTATGGTGGTAGAAAAAACCAGGTTTACCATGCAGTGGGCCAGCTAATACAGATTATAAGATAGTGGGGATACTTTAAAAGGCAGCTGGAAAACACATGAAGCTTCATGAGGGACTATGAATCAGGACAGCTAAAAGTTTGAGCTTACTTATATCAGTCTGTACATAACCCTTATCATGATTGCAAGCAAACTGCCTTCTCTTGAACCTCATATCTTCTGCTATATTAGGATAAAAACATACTATCCGTCCCACAATTCTTAGAAATAAATAAAAACCTATATACATATGAGAATAATTCAAAAATTTCTTTACTCTAAAAAAAGCATCATTTCTAAGGAAGGGAGAGATTTTACACCGAAGAGGGCAGCTTGCAAAGCATACAGCAACCTTTGGGTGCTTAAAATACTCTAAACGACTTCCCGTCAGCCCATAGTATTTGAGAGAAGAGACAAGGGATTGTAATGTTATATTGTTGCTATATGCTGATCCGTTCCAATCCAATTGCAATCATTTTTTAAAAATTTGGATCATCAATCAGATTTGACAATTCAGAAAATAATTTCCATTCAGAGTTTTGACTGAATTGGCTTCAAGCTGAATTTCCAAATCAAAACTTCACAAAGGGCTAATACTTTTCAAGTTTCATTTGAGAAAGTGAGAAAATGTCAACTTTCTCACAGAGTTCATACAATTCATCATAGGCATATTTAAAGTGAAGAAAGCTGAAATATTCATGGACCCAAGTAAGCTATATACCATATTTACATACTAGGGGAAAAATAACTTTTTCAGAAAATCCAACAACAAACGATTCCTGGAAATATGCATTCTTTAAAGCATTTAAAAAAAAATCAGGAAGAACAAAACACAGATAATATCCTTAAGATGACAAAGTGAAAGCTGGTTTTGCATACTATGTTCAATTTATGTGATGAAAAACATATAAAATTAAATATGTTCTGTCTCATATTCAAATTGATGTGACAGTTCAGGGGTGTTAACAGGGTATGGTCAGATAAATCAAGATAGTGTTGAAAATTCTGCATGCTTTTTTATGCCATCATCCTAATTTTTTTTTACCATACCTTGTGGACATCCCCACATCAAAATCACAAGGATTTTTTTTCTAAAAAAGAAATGTCTTCACCCAAGAATGATTTTGGGGGAAAAAAATACTTACTAGTTACTGGTTGTCCTGGAGGCATCATAAAACATAATTGTGATTAAGCAGAGCTGGTATGGCTGCTATCAGAGTTATAGCCAATAATAATGCATTGACATTTATGTGGATATGTTTCCCCAGCTTTGAAGTAGTTTAGGGTTGCAGTTTTAATTGCCAGTGGTATTATGCTTCATGGAAGGCTTACAAAACAGGTAAGTGCATTTGTGTTGAAGGATAATTTTGTAAGTGAATAAACATCAGCCAAATATTCCATTTGACAGTAAAAATTAGACACTTGAATATATGTTTGGTATGACAATTTGTCCCTCAGCTAAATAGTATGGATTGGCCCTGAGATAAATGAGCAAACATTAAAAACTTTGAGTAGAACTTAGGATCTTCTTTTAAATGTTCTTTTAAATGCCGAAACCAATGCAAAGAAAATGAAGAAGAAAAAGCACTTAAGTCCTATTCATTTCAGCCTGAGAATTAATTCTGTTGAGTGGCTGAAATCATTATATTAGCTGATTGTTTCCTTGTCTTTATGTGATCTGAACATTTATTATACCCAAACAGTACAGAATGTCTATTTATCTAGTCTACTCCAGATAAAAGGCAAAGGATTATAAAACCTCCTATTATCACTTTTTTTTACATGACAAGGTGTATTACATTCGTATTTTAACAGATATTATTTCATAGAAACTGATTTAAGCCTACCGTGAAATAGTTTATGTCTTCTACCATATTGTGTTTTCAATCTAGTAAATTATTTCACTTTTATTTTCTTTCTCTTCATTTAGTGATTGCTTCGTTTTAGTATTGTTAAAAACAGTTTATAATAATGGAGCAGCTATTAGATGAAATCATTGATAAACTTGCTTGTTATGGAGGACCCAAAACCTGAAATGATCCTGGTTCCCTCCAAGTTTATCCCTATGGCACCATCATGTAAGCATACATATGGGACAATAAAAATGGAAGACGACACATTAAATGACATTATTATAAAATGCAATACTCTTGGAATGATCCCTTATTAAATTAGTCTCTATGATCTGAGATGAATTTCCCCGATCCCTAATCCATCACTAGAGAAATATTAAAAGATAGGTCTCAACTGGTATTAGAATCGCACTCAGTCTTGACTTTCATTATTTTGAATTAGGGTGCTACTGGGGGAAAGCCTCTTAATGAGGATTAGAGTGATTCACTGGCCTTCTTTTGGATTTTGACAAGTAAAATATTAACTCTTCAGTCACAGCTGTCTGAATTAAAATACTTGGCAGCCACAGATGCACAAATTAAATTGGCCTTTATGTTTCCATATTGCTGACCTTCCTGGGGAGGGGGGAAATAGAATCAAACCCACCAATAACAAAAAATGGTATGGGAGAAGATATAGTTACTGAAGTGGGTTTTAGAAAATTCTTATTTCTAAACAAAAGTTGAATACTCTCTCTCTCTCTCTCTCTCTCTCTCTCTCTCTCTCTCTCTCCCCGTCTGTCTGTCTGTCTGTCTCTCTCTCTCTCTCTCTCTCTCTCTCTCTCTCTCTCACACACACACACACACACACACAAACACATCCCCTTTGGGGGAAGGAAACAACATTGTTTAATTTTGTATTTCACACAAAGCTACAGATTGGTTTTCAGCAAACCATTAGACAATCAAATATTAAGTGAGGTTCTCCAAGGGATTTTTATATAAATCACCAGAAAATATATTTATACGATCAACACCAGAGCAATCTCATTGATAATCTGAAACATTGCATTGCATTGAGGAAGACAAATCTTTAACAACAGCATCAGCAGAAAGAATAGATTAATTCAGACTGTGGTTACTTTGACTGAAACATTTGAATAATGATTTTAGAACTTAACTGTCTGCCTTGAGAACTGTCCCTTTGGATATTCTTTTGAAAAATAATTTGCACTTGTTTAAGAGTAATCAATTATAATTAGTCCAAATCAGTGATTCAGCTAAATGTATTAAAATTACCACAAAAATTCTTTCAGAGAACTTGTGATCTGTAAAAAAATTCAAATCAAAAAGTTGTAAATTTACTCCTCTCCATCTCCTCTGTCAAATTCAGAGTAAAAATATTATGAACTCTCATTTCGAACTGGCTGATCCTGTCTTTCCTTCGTCACCTCTAACATTCTTTTCTCTCTCTGTAATGTTTACTCATTGATCTGAACTTTTGATTTGTTGAGGCCAACTTCGAGACAGACATTGATAAATGTATTTTGGGCATTTTACCTTTCTGTTCCAATACTGTGGTGAACTTATAAAAGGTGTAACAAAAACTGCAGAAGTGTGACTTGAAAGTTTCTTTTGCAATTTCCAATTTTTCCTCTTCCCTCATGTATTTTTGATTAAAGATGGATTTTTTTTAATTTCTGAAGAATTTTATCTCATATTTAGAGCTATTTGGCAAACATTTGCATGATTAAACTATGATTTTTAAAATTTAATTACTTCTATTACATATTTTTATTTGCTAGGCAAACAAATAATTATGTACTGAATGAAGAATAAGGAAGATGAAATCTAAGAATCTATCTCTCTTGGTTTTGCTCACACTATTCAGGTGATTCAGAATAGAATAGAATAGAATAGAATAGAATAGAATAGAATAGAATAGAATAGAATAATTGCCTGCTAATGTTTTCAGAAACAGAGATATATTTGTGACTGGAAAGAAATTCTTTTCATCGATACAATTACTGAAAACCTATTATTTTTTTGCATTTATTAATTAAATGAAGAATTGTTAAAAACAGGTCTGAAAAGGCTTTTCATCTTCTTCTAGACAAGTTGATGATTTTGAATAACTGAAAGAAGACATTCCTAAATAATATTATCATTCATATTTTCTACAATTTCTCCAAGAAGCGCAAAGTAGTTTTATGAAAATGTTTCACTTATCTGCTTTTTTTCTGGAGAGGAACTGATTAGATTTATAGATACCAGTAGTAATAGGTCTAAATCATTCCTGAACTTCATGATTGAGTGGTTTGAATACTGGTTTTCCCAATTATACTGATTTGCTCTAATTACAGTACCACCTAATATCTCCAAATTTACATATAAAAATTATACATATAAATAAATATTTTTTGTCAAAATTAGAAAAGAAGGCCATTTCTCCATTGCTACCAAGGAAAATAAGTGAAAAAACAATTGAAGAATAGGATCAGATCTTTTCTATTCTTCCTCATTCAGAAAAATTGACTCAAGATTTGTTGTTGTAGTCTAGCAAAAGGCAAGTCCTGATATCAAGTAGAACTTTAGGACTCCAAGTACGTGTTATCTAAATGGAAAGGTTTCCTTTAATCATATAAAATAGATGTCATAATTATCTCTCTTCATCCCTGTCCCCCCCCCCTCCAATTCAAGTAATAGGTTACACTCAAATTGATTTGCCAGAGGTGTCCTTATCAGTCTGTTCTCCATGGGCTAATTATACATGATATTCTTTTCCTTTTCCTTACTATGTGTTCTTTGACTTTCATATGTATTCTGTATTCTGAGTGAACAACTGTTAAAATAAAGAATCCCTTCAAATAGAGAGGCTATCCTTTCCAAAGCTGGTCTTGAGGCCTCTGTCAGGGTTCCAAGTAATGCACCGATCACAAACAGAACTCTGAGACAAGTTGGTTCCTCAAAGAACAGGTTTATTAGGAGATATCATCTTGGAACAAACTGGTGGAAAGCCAACTCTGAAGGTTCCCATGCTTTTCACCACATTACAAGCAAAAGTTTCCTGTTTTCTCAAATCAATAAATTATATTGTCCAATCTGGATTTGGCTGGTTGCTTGGTGACTTCTCTCCTCCTCCTCCTCTGGCCAGCCAGCTGTTGGAATGTCTCTTGACTCATAAGAGAGCTATTTGGTTTTGGCTGCAAAACCCCATCTCTCTTTACCCCCCTTCAACTGCAGGCCATGTCAACCTGAAGCCAGGTGAAAAGAAACCCCGATAGAAACAAAAGCTCCACAGAAAAGAAAATGGCCACAGCCAGGTCAGCTTCAGGCTTGACAGGCTGCCCTCCCTCAATTGAAGGTACTCTCCCACAAAAGAGAGACAAAGCACAATGAGGTTAGTTGAGCACTCCTAACCTCCTCTCCCTTCCACGGGAGTTCCCTTTGGCTTTGGGGGATACTTGTCATAGAATTATAGACATACTGGAAAGAAAAAGTCAAGTGACAGTTGAGAAGATCATTATTTGTGTATGAAATTAAGAAATTTTGAATGTACCAGAGGCCAGATAGGAGATTCCAGATGGCAACTGCCTTGAAACACACTGAACCTAATGCAAAATCTTGGGTGATATAGAATTAAGGCTAAATTTCTGTGAGAAGCATGTGCATTGTTCATGTTTACGAATTTCTCTGTTTTGTCCTGAATGTGCAGCTTTCTAATCTTAAATGGAGACAAATTGTAGTTGCTCTTACCTTGAACATGTTAACAAAATCATCTTTTTTATGATTATTTCCAAGATGAAATAAGAAATGAAAACAGTAGTGCTTTGATATATGATGTGTGCTTACAAAACATATAGGTGGCAAAACTGCAATGGTGTTAGAGATCTGAATATTCTAGATATCATCTTTGTCTCTCTGTCTTTGTAATCTTTTCATCTATAGCTTCATCCATTTTGGATGCTCTTGTTTTAACTCTCCTTTTCTCCCTCTGAGCAATCTCCAATTGTACAAAATTAGATTTGTGGGTCTGATGTAGCATCGCAGTGCATACAATACCACCAGAACCTTTGAGAATATCTGTGCGAGGATCCTGATGCCTGTACAGAACAGCTGTTTGCATTGTGAAAATATCTTTGTCTGCAAAGGCACAAAAAGAACACATGTTAATGCCCAACTTGCTTAGCATACATGGCATGTTAGATACAGATGGATACGTAAATCACATTCCTTCTATTACACAGTAACCTTCTGCCAAGATAATATATTGGCATTAAGTAAACATTTCAGTTGGGGAATGTATAGCTTGATCATCACTCACACATAAAATAATGTGTTTTTTCCCCACAGATGCTCAGGCAGGGAGTACAAATACATGTTTGATGAGTAATAAAGAAAAATGCATGTTCCCAATCCCATGTTGCCATATGATAATTTGCAATTATTCAGCATACCATAAAAGGTCCTACCTACTGGTGGTTCTGCTCAGCTTGTGAAATGCCTGAAGCAAAGTTCATAAATTGTGTGTGATAGTCTAGGCAGAGCTACAAAGCTCTTGCTTCACATATCTACTTAACATAGCTCTACTAAGTATAAAGAGGGCTATTAAGTCACGTGCAATCTCCACTGTACTTACATATGTATGCTGGCTTGCATACTTACCACCAGCTACTGAAGCATGTAAAATTCTGCTGACATAGTTGCTTTGGGGTGGCTGTAAAGATTATATATATATATATATTCATTTACCAAGCAAATGTCTAGTCTTATGCCAAAGGCCAGATCTGTTATGAGGCAAAAAAACAGCAAACAGCTTAGATGCCAGATTTTATTTACTATAATTTTGGAATTTTGCAGGCGGGGTCCAAGAGAGCCTTCTCTACTGCAGCTCCTGCCCTTTGGAATATCTTACCCCTGAGGTAAAATTAGCTCTTATTCTTCGGACCTTCTGCAACAGCCTGAAGATCTGGCTCTGCCAGATGACTTGGGGCCTCACTGAGGGAGTATCACATTGGAGTTGGTTGATTAATTAAGAGCTAATCCCACCTCCCCCGCCCCCATCTTCCTCTTTCTCCACCTTGTGACCATGATTTTACTTTGATTGTATTGTCATTTTATGGGTTATATTTATTTCTGATGGTTTTAATGTTTTTATTCTGTAAGCCACCCAGAGTTGCTTCAAAATGATAGGTGGCAAATAATGAACGAATGAACGAACGAACAAATGAATGAATGAATGAATGGAATCAGCAATGGTGAGCCTTAACACTTGTCAAAAAGATTGGAAGACTCTATAATCTCCCTTCCCCTTCCCTCCCCTCCCCTTCTTACACACACACACACACACACACACACACACACACACACACCATAGTCAGCCATTCTTCTGGAATCCTCAATTTGCCACCATCACTGCTGTGAAAAGGATGGCCATGTAAATTATTTAAGTAAAATAAATCTATAAAATGTCTTTCACTGTTAGAAGACAAATACACTGTTGTATCTCCAGGCTAAGATGACGGACAATGCTTTTCTTTTAGAGTGCTGAAATGAAGTTCAACTGCCAATCCAGTGTGGTGGATAGAAAGGGAAGCTCTCTCAGCAAAATGTTTTCAATTATACTGCATTTTTGCCTATTTTAGCAGCATAGTATAGTCTTCAGAGAGTTATATATGGGGGAAAAAGCTGTTTGTCACACAAACAGCAATCATCTTTGTTGCTTAGTTGACATGAATCTAGATCTTTCTCAACAGACAATAACATTAACATCAAACCCTTTTTTGGAAAAGGATTGTTTTTATAGAACTGAAACCATGATTGTAAACACACACATATACACACAGTTAAATTCTCCAACAGATAAATAAACTTGAAATGGAATTAATTAGGGACTATACAGACACTACAATTAACAATTTACCTTTTGGAGTGTCAAAATTAAGAAAAATGAGAATTCCAAACATTTCAGAAGATTGTTAAAAAAACAAGCACCAAATGTCCAGAGAAAACCATCTTGCTTGAGCCAAGTATTTCTTTATAATTATAGTTGCCCCAAAGAAGGCATTCTTTTTCCATTTCTGTCCTGTCTGTTAAGAAATCCATTAACTTCTAAGCCCAGACTGCTTCTATTTTTAATTCCCATTCAACATAATCAAGGCAAAAATTCATGGCTTTCCTTGGTTGTTGTTTTTTTTTGTGTGCAATATTGGGAAATTCCTGAATTATGCAGACAGATTATCAGCTCCCTGGCATCGGTATGTGAAACATTTCTATGAAGAACTACTTTAATGCATCTTTTCTAGAATTAAATGTGCATGGATAGCTGCCATAGGGCAAGGCAGAAGGTGGTTTAATTTCTTTTTTAGAACACATTAGTAGAACTCGATAAAGGGTCAAGTAATTTCATCCAAGTTGCCACTAGTTAGCTAAAAGAAAATGACAGTACTTGAAGCTGACACTGTTACATTTCCACAAATATATTTTATAAAATAGGAGTTTAGAATTTCATTTTTTTCCCCATGCAGCAAGAATGATTGCCTGAGGAACACTTCTTAGCTTTAAAAGATTGCCTTGCCTGTAGCTAAATAGGGCATTTTGATTAATATTTGCTCTTTTGTAAGTGAGGCTGAGATCTGAAATGAGATGGTTACTTTTTAGACAGGAGTGACTTTGGTTCTAAGGCTCACTTAGTTTCCAGGGAGGCTGCACCGGGAGTAATTTCAGCGAATTGTAAGCGGACAGTAACTCCGCAGGGAGCACTGGCAATCATGGCGGAAACAATGTTTACATCGATCAGCTGTCATGGTGATTTATGGCTTCATTTTGCTGTAATGGAGAATTAGTGGAAAGATTATCAGGGACTCAACACTTTGGCTTGTTACCCATGTCCAGACGAGCAATTTGTCTCCCTGAAGCAGTGAAATACTTGTGACAGCTCCAACACTTGCCCTAATTCAATCAAGAGGAAAATGTTGGAATTAATTTGTTACAAGAAAATTTAAATATGTTCAGCAAACAGTAACCGCAGAGCAGAAAGCTGATTTATTGTGCTCGGCAAGATATCGATCCACTTCGATCCGGCCCATGTTGAGGTTTTAATGTGTAATAATTTCCAATTTAAAGCTCCTTTTCAAGATCACAGGTTTAAAGAGAGGGCAGGCAAGGTCTCAAGACCTGATTAGGAGCCTGTTGCAATGGCTTTGTCAAAAGCCTGTTTGAATGTAAATTCATAGTTATCTGTTGCACTATCTTTAATATTCTTGACATGGATTTTATTGTGTGTCAAACCTCAGGCCAGCTGCCTGCCACAACCATTAATGAAACATCTTAGGAAATAAATCTCAGCCTTTATACAATATTTTTAAAAACCTGAAACATTAGATGTCACCAAGGATGGTTTCACAGCTAGCTATTTTGCTCAGTAAACCATCAGAGAGACAGCAGTTTTTCACTCTGCTCACACAATTAGATTGAATTATTGTGTAAATGTTATAAGCTTAAATTCCAGAGAGCCCGCATGAATATTATTATTATTTTTGGTGCATATACAAATCTGTTTTCTTTTCAGAAACTGGGATAGTTTATGTTGTATATAGCTATACACTGGGGGGGAAAACCCCCCAAGGTTCTAGATATTAAAGGGATCTTCATAAGCATATTTTGCAACAAACACATGATATATATTGGGCTTCTTTCTATACTTCGATAGGGGAGGGAAGACAATGGGAAACATCTATCTTTTTAGCTGCCATGTTTTGGTCTACATTTTCTATCCCAGCTAAGGCATTTCCATAGTTCTAAAGTTTCGTTGGAACAGACTATGATAAAAAAAAATAGCTTTGTGAAAGATCTGCAAGCATCAGCTGTCTAAATGCCAGCACAAAAACTCCCTACATGTCCTCAGTTGTAACTCTTCATATATTTTTTAATAACAGCAGGTAATATGATCAGAGAGTAACCCAATCAATAAAAATCAAAACCTTGTACTATGGATGGGGGAGTGCATTGTTCTTCAGTGGAAAAAAAATAAGATTTCTGATAGACCTTAATTGTCCCTTGGCATCTCCTTTCATGAATAGTTTCTGATTAATTATGTTATTCTTGTTTATCAAAAATAAATTAAAAAAATTCTTATTTATCAAAAATAAATAAGACACTGTGGCTAATCAATGGCTAAGACGCTGAGCTTGTTGATCAAAAGGTCAGCAGTTCAGTGGTTTGAATAGAATAGTGCCACGTAACCGGATGAGCTCCCTTTACTTGTCCCAGCTTCTGCCAACCTAGCAGTTCAAAAGCACATAAAAAATGCAAGTAGAAATGTAGGGACCACCTTTGGTGGGAAGGTAACAGCGTTCCGTGAGCCTCTGGCATTTAGTCATGCCGGCCACATGACCACAGAGACGTCTTCGGAAAGCGCTGGCTCTTCACCGCCCTGTAGAGTCGGGAACGACTAGCACATATGTGCAAGGGGAACCTTTACCTTTACCTTATATACTGTAGGTATATTGGTAAGCAAAACTGAGAATTTTAGGAATTTTACACCAGCCAGGAAAAGCCTGCTCTATATTCAGGGTCTCATAGGTTCATTCTCTTTCCTTTCTTAAACTAGGAACCTTCTATGCACAAGACATGTTTTTGGTCACTGTACCATAACCTTTCACATGACCCTTTAGTCCAGTGATTCTCAACCTGCTGGCTGGGGAATTCTGGGAGTTGAAGTCCACACATCTTCCAGTGGCCAAGGTTGAGAAACACTGCTCTAAGATCAGCTCGTTTAGCGCTGAACAACGTTTTTCTTACATTTGAAAGGTTTGTATTTTGATCCGCCGAGGCTGACGTCATCACGTTTGTGAAATCACGGTACGTGCTGACGTTACGCCGCGGCATCGGCGTGCTTTGCGTGCTGTTCGCTCACTCGTTCTCCCTCGCCCCCCCCTCCCTCCCCCATGCAGCTTTGAGCAGGCGGCAGTGGCGGCTCACGGGCAGCCCGGGGCCTAGAGGAAGGGGCCGGGCTGGCGCGGGAAGAAGGGGTCGCGCCGCCATGGAGGGGATGGACGTGGATCTGGACGCCGAGCTGATGCAGAAGTTCAGCTGTCTGGGAACCACCGACAAGGACGTGCTCATTGGCGAATTTCAGCGGCTCCTTGGCTTTCAGCTCAGCCCGGCTGGCTGCGCCTTCTTCCTGGACATGACGAACTGGTACACCGCTGGGAGGAGTGGGACGGGATGGGACCAGGGCGACGGGTAGTTGGAGAAGTGGGGAGGGCGGTTGCCTCTCTCGGGAGGGCCGAGTTGGAGAGGTGGGAAACTCACTTTGCCAGGCCCAGCTTGTTCTTCCGAGCCCCTCACTCCCCACTAAGGAAGTTACCCCGCCAATGGAAGCGCGGTGGAGAATTTGTCCACGGACTTAACCCTGTTAGGTGAGGAGTAATGTCAGGCGGAGCAGCTCTGTCAGATGTAAACAACCCTGTGATGTGACGCTTCTTCACTTGCAGGACAAGTCATACAGGTGCAGTCACCTTATCTCTACAAGGCGTCGTGTGAGGCCTTCTTCCTATGGTGGTCAGGCTTCCTATACTAGGGTTCAAATCCCGGTTTTTGCTCGACCTGTCTTGTTCTTTGTAATGTGGTTCCATCACATTGCAGGTTGTGTGTTGTTTTTTTTTTATGGTCTCTGTTGCTTAACCCAGAGACAACCTTCTTCAGCATTTTGAATTATTATTATTTTTAAAAAAAATACATTCAGGCTTTAAAGGCGTTTTTGCTGCTATAAAAAGCTGAATGTCATATAATAATGTAAATACAACAAGCCGTTCGGTGTTCCCCTTCCTCGAATGTGGGCTACTTGTTTTCGCTTAAATTCGAAGTTAGTCATATTTTGATTTCTTCTGCTTATGGAATTTTTGTGTATGCTTTTGCTTTCCCTTTATTGCCCCCAGCAGAATGGTGAGTCATTGAAGAAATGAAGCTTGCACCTTGAATCAAGCCTGTTTTGTGTCTGTGTTAGTGAAATTGTATTGTTGCTATTAGTGATAAACAGAATTGTCTACAATTTTGGCTGATTATATCTGTGCAAGCCACGTTCTCAAAACTTTTATTCAGTTTTAATCACCACCTGTTTATTACAGAAGTTATAGTTCACAGGTTTGTAAACAGAAATTTTAAGCTGTGCATGCTGTCTCTGAATAGAGGTGGTGTAAAGCCAGGGCATGTTTTCAGCCTATGAACTTTCTCTTCCTGATCAAATTTCTATTGTCTCATAATGTTTTTTGATTTTTATGCAAATCTCATATCTACAAACTATTAAAATCAGTGATTGATTGATTATGTGCCATCAAGTTGTATTGACTCTTAGAAATCACGTGCTGTACATAGTCTCCAGAACAATCTGTCCCCAATCTGGTCATACAAGTGTTAAATTAGTATAGATGGAAAAAAAAAAAGTGCTGTCATATTGAACACAATATTTAGTGTCAAGTAGTAATCTTAACTGACCTCAAAAAGCCCCCAAACTTGGATGATAAACTTAGTATTGTAATGGGAGTCTGCCTGGAAATCCTAGGACTCTTTATTAGAACGGGGAATTGGAACAAATATACCATCTGAAATGACAAACCAGTTTCATATTCTTATTGAGAAAACTACTTACACGTAATGATGTAACCTCTGGTAGTTGAGTAATCAAGTCTTCCCTTTATTTAATAAAAACCTAGCACTCAAGCAACATAATGAAATAAATAGATAAAAATTATTTCATCCCAGTTCAAGCTTCCTTGGGAATAATTTGAAATTAAGGAGATTTATTTGTAAAACAACATTATTAGAACTAGGCTGTAAAAATGGTTTTGAATCTGATTAATAATAGTTCCTTAGTGAATTTTATTACATATAGGAAATTCTTACTTTGCTGCTGCCGATAAATATATTTTGTCATGTTTAATCTGAAATTTGAGTTTATTTTTGTTATTTCTGATGTGAAGCGTAAGCATAACTGGAATGTACCACTTTAAACTATCAGTTAATTTAACGTACATGTCTGCCTGGTCTTCTTTTAAAAGAGGATTTCTACACGTGAAAAGAAAGACATGCTAGAAATGTTTAATCTTAATACCTAAGCTACATCTCCTCAACTTGTACTCTTTAATACCCTGTTTCCCCCAAATAGGATGTCCCCTGATAATAAGCCAATCAGGCTTTTGAGCTCATGGCAATAAGGCCAAATGCTTATTTTAGGGCTCAAAAAAATATGACAGATTCTTATTTTTGGGGAAACATGGTAGTACATTCCAGGAAGACGGATACCATCTCATCTGTGTGATAGCTTTATGCAAGATTATCCAATGAACATTTGAGCCAAACAGTGTTGAATCTAGATTTCACAAGACATTGTTACTCTACATAGTTCAAAATTCAGAAAACCCATGAACAAATGTCATAGCATTGGGGATCTCCATAGATCTATTGTACTAGTATGTGGTAAACAGAGATTTGTTGCAGCATAATGCATGATGTCCTTCAAACTCTTATGTTTCAATATCTAAGTGCATAAGCATGGATTTTACACTGATATTCTGGATTCTGGTAGTATGTGACTACTACTGATATATTGCAAAGAATTCTGGTGACAGAATAATGTGATCATATATATGAAGAAATAATTCTTCAGTATTTTGACTGTATTTATATTTTAAATGAATCAGATGACTTTATGTGTATTAATAATGCAGCTGGGGAGAGTAATGCACCAAGAGAGGGGATAGCAAAGTCTGTGGACATTTTATTTATTTAAACAATGCAGCATAATAGTCTCATGTACATTTCATTCCCCAGGCTGTATTTTTCCATTTTGTATTATTTCTTCCCCACCAAGTGTTTGAGGAAATATTGAAATATTTAATCAGTGAAGAGAAGCATCCAGTGTTGATATTTCTTTTACCAAATTTTGAATACATTTAATAGATGCTTGAATATGTCCAAGTTTTATGTACAAAAAAAAAATCTGTTCTTGGAGAAGGAATGATACATTATGCCATATAAGTGCCTTCAAGTGGACCATGCAGTACCTTTTAAATAAATGATCGTAGTATACAAGAGTGAATGAATATGGCTTCAGTGTTGACTTCTGCATTTTACAAGTGCCATATTTTCCTTCTCACTATGTTTATTATCTTTCCTGAGTTCTTCAGTTGAAGGTATAATTAGTTGATAAAAATAGAGATGTCAAAGCTTGGCTCTAGTATTGTAACATATGTTTAAGTCTATGGTCAGGTATGTTATGATACCTAGCTATGTTGCAGCATGAAAGAGTAGAACAGAGGTAGATCTTTGTACAGCAGTTCTGATATTTGAACTTATATGGTGTGCATAATCATAGCTCCCTGTGCTCCCAGTTTTGTTCCTAGCCTTAAATTAGTGCACACTTCTGTGATTTGTTTGATTGTGCCAGCTCTCAATTATATTTTAGTTAGGATCTGCAAATCCTTAACTTAAAAACAACTTAAAATGTTCTGCATTAGGAAAGTATACTTAAGCTAGCTGTATGAAAGAACATTCAGGAAGAACTGATCAGCTAGCATTGGTCTTATATTTATATTGGCAATCAAAAGTACCAGTAGTCCTTGGTGGACAACTGGCCTTTTTAGCAACCTTTCAATTTCAAGTAAAGTATATTGAAAAATATATTTGACAATATGCAGGAGTGCACACAGAATTTCTGTACTCCTTCCTCAACCTTGAATACATATATCCTGGATTTGTGATGGGATGAGTGAATTAATTATAGAAGAAATGCTTCCATTCAGGATAAGACTTTTAATAGTTTTTCTGGTAATTAGATTCTAGAACTTGTCAGAAATTTCAGAAAAAAACTTAAGAGGACATAAAAGGCTGGGAAGAGACAGAACATTTTAATTTTGTTCTTAAAACCTTCCTAAACTGTTTAGTATAGGGACACAGTGGTTCAGTGGCTAAGATGCTGAACTTGTCAATTGAAAGGTTGGCAGTTCAGGGGTTCGAATCTCTAGTGCCGCGTAAACGGAGTGAGCTCCCATTACTTGTCCCAGCTTCTGCCAACCCAGTAGTTCGAAAGCACGTAAAAAATGCAAGTAGAAAAATAGGGACCACCTTTGGTGGGAAGGTAACAGCGTTCCGTGCACCTTTGGCATTTAGTCATGCCGGTCATATGACCACAGAGATATCTTCAGACAGCGTGGCTCTTCTGCTTTGAAACAAAGATGAAAACCACCCCCTGGAGTCAGAAACGACTAGCACATATGTGCGAGGGGAATCTTTATCTTTTTAAACAATTAGTAGTACAATAGTGCTGTAAAAATGATGTTTTCTCCACCTTAGAAACAAAAATACAGTGAGTATAACAGTGTACCAGAGCAGATACTAAAGTTTGAGCAATTTTCTTAGAAGATGGGACAAGTCATTATTTCTTTGCTGCATAATAATATTGCATTAAGAGGAGAGCCCAATCTTAAAATATAGCATCAGATGGAATATGAATAGGATGAGCTCATAGTAGACCCCAGCTACCAATAGTACATAATCACAATGGTCCTATAGTTGGGCTTATTTTAGTCACTGTGCCAGTTGCACTGTGATTGCAAATGTTTCATGTTAATTGGATGTTATTTCTTTCCCTTGTGTCCATTGAAATATGCCGTTCTCTATTCCAGCCAAATGAGAAAGTTATCTCTTTAGTTCAAGTTATTAGGTTTTCAGACTCTGCAAGTCCCAAGTGCAGTAGCCAAATATTTCTCATCATTTTTATTTTATTTTATTTTTAAAAGAGGGTTAATTGATTGCCAATTAATTCAAATTAGTTCATATTTAAGTAAAGTCATACATGCCAACTGAGAACTAGGAGAGTTTTTATTTCTGTAAGAACCAGAGAATGATCGCTGCCTCTATGAAGCATATTTTATAAAGTTTGCCCTATAAAACAAAGCCTTCCGGGGCAGAGGAATTTATGCCATTATAACTCATCTCAGCTTAAATACCCCAAAGATTTGTTCCAGTTAATAGAAATTAGGATAAATCACAGAATTGTTTTTATTCTTGTTGTCAGATAAACCAACCCAAGTGCCATTTCACCTGAACACAAATATGGTGGATGAGTGGCTAACATGAATGGCTGACAGGTTTTATTAGTTCTGCTCCTGCACTTAATCGATTGCCCATATGAGCATCTAATGAGGAAACCATTGGGTGCAGTACCTGGAATTTTGGAATTTAACCTGAGTTAACCTAATTCTTCTCTCAGCCATAAAGTTCACTGGATGTTCTTGGGCTGACCACCATCTCTCAGCTTAAAGCTTTTAGGTTCAGACAACCTTTCTAAAGATTGTCATTTGAAAATAGAGGAACCACATCTGCCCCCTAAAGTGTATGTATCTGTATGTTTTGAGAGAAGGAAGGAACCTATGATAGGTTCACACATTGCATAAAGCCACAATGTGGCTTATTTGGCTATCATTAAGCATGTGGTGCAAGCCTAGCAATTATAATTTTATGTTGGAACCTATTTCATTAAGAATTAGTACAAATACGCAAATATGCACTATATCACAGTGATTATATTTGCATTATATATACTGATCTATAGTGCACTTAACCATGGCTCACTTGGTTATTTTGGGGGGGATTTTCACAGTATATTAACCACAAACTGGCCACCACCAAGGTTAGCCCAACAAGGCAGGTTATTTTGTATTTATATGAACATAGTCACTATGTGAATTCAATCTGTAGGTAAAAATGCTATTAAAGGTTTAGGAACACAGCCAATAACAGAGGCTGTGACTCAGCAATGAAGAATTCACAAAAATTACTAGTTTGCATTCAATAAGTCAATAATCTATATTTAAATCTCCTGAGACTGCAGGAGACAACACAAAGATGGTTTCAAATTTACTCAATGTTTTCTCTTGCTTGGTCTTCTGCCCAATACCGCAGCTACTATCTTGAACAAGATATTTGGTGTACTGGACAAAGTAAGTATAGAAAATGATTGATGAGTTAAAAAAATTAGAGATAGAGAATAGTTAACATTGCCTTTTCTTCCACTGCATTTTAAAATGGAAAAGAACAACATGGATATCAAGTCTTCAAACTGTACATAGTATAGCATTATTAGTTTAAAAAATGCAGATGACGCAGAGATCCTGTAAGATTTGTAAGGACTGAATGAACTCAATTCTATTCATTTAATCACATTGCATTCATAGTGGACTGAAAATGAATTGTTCATCTGTTCCTACCTTCCAGATATTTTGGGTGGCACCTATTGCACACCAGTACAGATACGTCAAAAAGAGTATCAAGGGACCAAAATAGTTTTTAAAAATATTTCATTGCTTAATTGGGCTATATATTGTTCTTATGTGTCTTTCCAGTTGCAAATTTTACAGTGGAATAAACATTAAAGGAGGAGCTGAACCATACTCAGTTGAAGTTATTATATATGACAGAATGGAAGGATTTTCCTCCATGGAACTGAAAGAAGTTTAGAGCTCTGATTATTACTAGCAGAGATGTAGTTAACTATTTCATTTCTTTGAGATTCATATTCTGTGATTGAACTTTCTTTTACAGTAAATCCAACTATTTTCATAATAAAAGCCAGATTTACAGAAGCCACAGAACAGTTTTATTACTGTCCCCAGAAAAATATGGCTATCCTAATTTATTTCCTGCAAAAAAATTGCAGAGATAATGAAAAAAATTTTCAAGGCTACTTACAATGGGAAAACTATTTCCAGCTCATTGTTCTGTTTTCTTATCATTGTACAACATGGTGTTGGTATTATTTTGTAATTTAGCTTCAGCAGTGTCTATTCAATTTTCTTTTAGTTTGATACTTTGCTTGAAAGTTTTAAGACAACTGTTTTATTTCAGTGCTGACACTGAAATGTGATTGTTTCCACTACCACCACCAATCAGTCAAAATGTATTATTTAACAGCTACTTGATCAACAGTTTTTTATTTTATTACAACTAACCAAACATTTATGTAGAGTTCTGGGATTTACTCATTTATGACCTGCTCTGATATAGCCAAGAAACAACATTCTCAAAAAGCTCATATTGTTTAATCTAAAACTCAACTAAAGAAAACATGAATTATTTTCTGCTATCTAATGGCCATCTGGAATTTTTCAGGTAACATATCATAGCCGATTGATTTAATTTCCCCCTTTGATTAAAACTTTTTAAGAAAAAAGTAATAAAATATAACTATTTAGATTTCCTCAAAGACAAATATAGAATTGAAGTGAGCAGGGTAATTTAAAATATTGTGTGTTTGTTAATGAGGTTCTAATCTCTCATGTCACAGAGGCACAGAGTCACATGTTCAGAAAATGTGGGGGGCAGGGGGTGTACTGCAACAGTGCCAAGTTGCAACAGGCCACTTGCAAACCATTCAGTCACTTACTCCCTTGGGCTTTTGCTCCATGAAGGGTTGAATCCTCAATTATATGGAAAGTTGGTCCATTTTCTAGCTTCAGCTAGCACTGATGGCTGCCACTGATGTGGAAGTTTTGTGGTATGGACCAGTGGTGGGTTGCTCCCAGTTCGGTCCGGTTTGCACGATCCGGTAGCGGTGACGTTGTGATGTCACCGAACCGGTTCTCCGCGGCCTAGACCCAGACCCACCCGCGTGCCCAAACTTATGTTTATCCGTGAAAAACCCTGAAAATAGTGCTATGCGCATGCACAGAGCATTTCGAGGTTTTTCCTGAAAAAAACTTAGTGCGCATGCGCGGTAGCGTGCTTTAGGCACGCAAATCGCACGAGTGCAAGAAGAGAACCAGTAGTAAAAGTAAGTAGAACCCACCCCTGGTATGGACATGTCTTCAACAAATATCAGTCTCACCCCAAGGCAAGAAGGATATAGGCAGGAACCCTTAACTATTCATTGAGTAAGTCTTGGCATAACTAATCATTTTGCGGTTAAAGCATTTGGCTTTAATTTACATAATTTCATCAAGTTTCACTCATTTTACAATCTTCAGAACCATCTGCAAGGAAAACAACACTGACTATAAAGGAAGAGATATACTATATACAGCATTCTTCCACCCCAAAATCAGCTGTATACTTGACTTCCTTGGGTTCAATTAGAGATAGTGTTGCACTTCCTCAAAATTAGCTAAATCAAAGCTACATTGTCTTTTCCCAAGTGGAAAGGATTTAGGGATTATGACTGAGAAGCCAAGCTCTTTCTCTAGGCATGTACTGCCATTTAAATAATGGATGATAGGGTTAGCATGACTCACAGAGATATTTCAGAAAACTAATTTTCCAGATGCTATTATCAACCATCATAATCATAGCAGTTTAAGATGCAGCAAACCAACCTTCACTTTATTTGATTTTATGTACTGAATATTAACTGCATCATATCATCTCTTTTATTTAGTCCTGTAATAGCAGTAAGAGGTGTGGAAGAAAACCAGTATTAATTACTCATGGAACATTCGGGAGCAAGTAGTCAAAGAATTGGTGAATTGGTGGAAGGATTTAAATTGTTAATATGCTGCCTTACTCTGGACTAGGAACTAAACCGAGCTAAGGAAGTTGCAGAGAAAGAAAGTACTTCACTGCTGAAATCATTACACACAAATTGCCCTTGACAAAGTTGGTTTGCTCATCTATTACTGTATTCAACAGAGCTATAGTTTTGACGTGTGACTTTTTAAAGGCATAAATATTTGATAAACTGAAAGAAGCAGCATTGTCAGTACTAGTTAAGGGCAGTCATTGTCCCTGTCTAATTCAGCTGTTTTTGGTCTCCCGTGTTTAACATTAAGGGTCTACAAGCATTGGTAAAATCTGATTTGCTATTGTATCTGGCTGTGTTATCTTTGTTTGCCATTTCTATAGTAGATTTTCATTCTGACTACCAATGCATAAAATTTATCTTTATATTTTCAGTTGTTTTGTTTTTTACAGACACATATACAAAGATACTGTTTGGATTATTTTTTCATATATTGATGAAGGTTCATCTAAAAGTCCTTTGTTTTCTTGTCTCATATAAATTAAATAACTGTTTAGTTGTTCATTCTCAATGAATATTATTGTTTTTCTTTGAGAGGACAATATTTTATCAGTTCCTACAAATAATGTCCTTATAATTCAGTTCCTTCCATCACTCACGTCTCCTGTAATGATTACTAGTTCTCATTATTTTGTCTGGAGTTATAGGATTTGGGAAATTTTTCATTAAAAATAATGTGTTGTAGATATTGTTGTACTGGCAACGCAAAACATGTCATTAATAAAATATACATGCTTATGGATTCTAGATAAAGTATCCATTGCAAATATTTTCAGTGGGAATTATATTTGTGGTAGAATCACAATTTTTAAACAAGTAAGATTGACAGCTATTAATTGGATGTATTAGCTAAGGCCAGCCTCACTCATCTATCTCTTAACTGACTGAGAGGAGGGGGCTGGGAATCTGGTGGATTCATTGATCTAGGGATGAGAATCCAAGGCTTAAATGATTTTCCAATTTAATTCTACTCTGTCTAGTTCTGAGTGCTGTACATTAAAGGGAGATGGAGAAGCTGGAACCAGTTCAGAGGACAACTACCAAACTACCATAGGGTTTGTAAATTAAATCCTTTGACAAAGAGCTAAAAAAGTTGGATTTGTTTAGCTTCCAGAGAGAACTGAGGGAAAATCTGATAGCAGTCACACAATTATCTAAAATGCTGTCATGTACAAGTAGGGACAATCCTGTTCTCTGTTGAAATTGAAAGCAGGTGATGAATAGATGGATAAAATTACATACAATATTTTATACTGACAGATTATTATGGCTTTTCTTCCAAAGAATCTGATGTCCTAAATTTGAACTATATGAAGTCATCAACAGAAGAAAGCAAGAAAACAGTGATATTGGTGATTTATCTACCCTTTTTTTTTTAGGCTTTTCAGTTCAAACATTAGATATAATACGCTAAGACTGATGTACAAATCTATATCTGGTTACTTAAATCAATTAACTACACTGTTCTATATAATTCTACTCCTATGCAAGTCTTATTGAATTCCAAGACAATACCTATAATATAGTAAGTTACAGACCTATTTCCTCCATCACCATTTTAATGTGTTTTGAATTGCCATTATTATTTATTTTTACCAAAGTACTTGGTGCATACAGTCCATTAACCACAAATAAAATTGTGTCTCTTATTTTGATTTTAAATGGAACTCTCCCTTAAAATAATGTGTGTTGTTGATGACCTTGTTGTTAAATAACTGATTCTGAGAATACATTAAGAGTGAATTTTTATTATGTTCCAATACTTTATTTAAGCAAGAAAAAGAAATATGTTTAAATTAAGGTATTGGTTAACCAAGAAATTTTATTTTAGTATCATTTTTACTGAATTTTTAATTTGCATATTTATCAAAGTCCAATTACCTTTTTAAAATAAAATATTTGTATGTACTCCACCAATAATGAGCCGAGGTGGTGCAGTGGTTAGAGTGCAGTACTGCAGGCTACTTCAGCTGACTGCTAGCTGCAGTTCAGCAGAT
>JANHFM010001905.1:120756-143308 GCA_032468115.1 Grayia smithii
TTTCTCAAAAGTCAGAACATTGATAATATATATATATATACATATATATATATATATATATATATATATTATCCCACTGTATTGAAAAAACTTTGATATGATATGGAAATGTATAATTTATGTGTCTACCAGTAATTGTTAGCCATGTTAGCTAAATGAATTCAGTTATAATCTATATAGCGATTAGAGTATTTGAATCTAATGGACAAGCCTCCATGTAGATGCTCATTTAATTAGCCAGCTCAGTGTGTGTCTTTGGGCATGTTACTATTTCTTAGTCTAACCAAAGATATATTCTGTTGTTCTGATGATAAAAATAAATGGAAAGGGGAATTAGAGTATATTACTGAATACTAGGTAATTAGAACAAATAGCAATGGGAAGCTATCACTTTCACATCATCTTTGTAAGCTAGCCAAGGTGTATCTCAGTGGTCACTCTTGGGATGAGTAATCTTTCCTGAACTTTTAATCAGAACCAGCAAAACATCTTGCACCCTTTTTTTATTTTATTTTTTTAAATGGGAGATCAGTTTCTTTATCAGTTTCTCATGGACTTGAAAGTGAATTCCAGCTTTAAAAATTAGAATGTGCTACAAGTATCACACTTCATACACATTTTGGAAGTGATGCCTCTCAGTGGCAAATGTATACCAGTTACATTATACAGAATGACAAAAGTACAGATAGTCCTCGACTTAACAGCAGTTCATTCAGTGGCCATTCGAAGTTACAACGGCACTGAAAACAGTGATTCATGACTGTTTTTCATACTTATGACCAGGGGTGGGTTCTACTTACCTTTACTACCGGTTCTCTTTATGCACATGCTTTGCGCGTTCGCCTCACACGCTCGCTTCACTCACACACACGCACACTGAACGCACGCTCTGCACATGTGCAGTAACTAGTCTACCAGAAAAAAACTCAAAACAAGTGCTATGCGCAGAGCAGAAAAACGGAGAAAAAAAGTAAGTACGGGCGCGCAGGTGGGCCCAGCTCCCGGCCGCGGAGAACCGGTTTGGTGACATCACACCGTCACCGCTACCGGATCGCGTGAACCGGGAGCAACCCATGCTGCTTATGACCGTTGTAGCATCCCCATGGTCATGTGATCAAAATTTAGATGCTTGGTAACAGCTTCATATTTGTAATGGTTGCCCATGTCCTGGGGTCACATGATCACATTTTGTGACTGTCTGACAAGCAAAGTCAATGGGGAAGGCAGGTTCACTTAACTACTGTGTTACTCACTCAACAACTGCAATGATTCACTTAATAGCTGTGGCAAGAAAGCTTGTAAAATGGAGCAAAATGTTTCACTTAGCAATGTAAATTTTGGACTCGATTGTGATAATAAATTGAGGACTACCTGTATATTTAAAGAAATTGCACCCATTTTTCTGTGCTAGAGGAGTCGGTTACATCCCAGCTGTTCTGACCCAGCCTTAGCAGAAGCAAGAAAAAGACTCCTGGTCACGAAAATATCCTGTTTATTTACCTCTGTGAATTAATTGCATTCACCCACCAAAGAGTCCAGGCAATAGTCCTTCAAGGAGTTAACTGCAGTAACAAACCTTATCAGTTCCTTGTGATAATTGCAAGGCCGTGAGCTCCCAGCCGAAAGGCTGCAAATTAAGTTCTGGCAAGCAGTCTTTGTGGCACAAAACACAATGAGCAAAAATTTCAGAAATAAGAACTGTTGTCTCCTAGGACAACCACTCCCCTTTCCTTCTATTTATTCTCCAGCCAGGGAGGGGCCATTCAGCCTCCACGTGTGCTTTGCTTGCTGAGTTGACCTCTTGTCCTCCATTGTTCACCTCTCCTAACTGCTCTGCGCATACCTGCATCTGGAACAGGCCCCAGCTGTTCTTCCTCCTCACTCATATCAGCCTCCAAAAGCAGCTGCCTCTCCGGTGGCTGGGAAATGTCAGATGGCCCTGGCTCTATCTCTGCGTCCGATGCCGAGTATTCATCAGAGCCTTCCCTGGGCCCCAGAACTGGCCCAAGATCCTCCCCAACCTTCTCATTGTCACGGGTGTTGTGGCCCATGTGTAGCGGGCCACAACACTAGCTACATTTATTGTTGGTCAGCTCCTTATTTAAATTTTAGATGGTTACCCCCTTGTGAGCAATCCAATCAAAATCTTTTGAGAAAATTGTTTCATGTTGCCCATTATGACCCAGTGTTTTGATATAGATTTATTAAAGATAGAGAGTAGACATGGATTGATGCTTCCAACTTAAAAGTTAAAGATTACTTTCTGTATAGCCTAGCTCCCTCAATGCTTGCTAACAGTTTGCTGTCTTTTTGAAAGTAGAGATCAAAGAGAAGATGCTTCAAATTTGTCCATTGTTGATTTGAGTTTTGGCAGAAACTATTCGATTCCAATGACCAGACAGAGTTTCACATTTGACCCACAAATAAGATATGCAACCATACTTCCAACTTTTAAACTGTGTTTATGCTTCCTTGATTTAATTTCCTTCAAGAATATTGGAAGGCAGATTCAAGAACATTCCCCAGAGTCTTAAATTTTACCCTTGTGGCTTATACCATTGAAAGTTTGACTTTATTGTACTTTCCATGTGGACAAATATAACTACATAATATTCTTGGATCGCCAGATAAGTAGGACATTAGATACCTTCTGGATAATCAAAACTCAAATAACACACTCCAGATTGTTTTTTTAATCTATAAGACTAGGCACCAATTTATTGTCAAGAAGAAAATAGCTGTGCTTATGCCTTATCTTAAAATAGCCCATAATGTATTTTATTCTAAAATTTATTGCAAATTAATGTGTTCAGTTTAGTTGATCCTTGTATTTCAATCTATAACCATAATACCATAATGAAGGGGCTCAGTGGCTAAGACGCTGAGCTTGTTAATCAAAAGGACGGCAGTTCAGCGGTTCAAATCCCTAGTGCTGCGTAATGGGGTGAGCTCCCGTTACTTGTCCAAACTTCTGCCAACCTAGTAGTTCAAAAGCATGTAAAAAATGCAAGTAGAAAAATAGGGACCACCTTTGGTGGGACAGTAACAGCATTCCATATGCCTTTGGCATCTAGTCATGCTGGCCACATGACCACGGACACGTCTTCGGATAGCGCTGGCTCTTCGGATGAGCACTGCCCCCTAGAGTCAGACATATGTGTGAAGGGAACCTTTACCTTTACCATAATGAAGTTTTAGTTTTCTCTCAACTCTTCCCCAAACCAATTATCTGAGTTCAAAAAAATAAGGGTTCATCAACTGAAAAATGGAAAAGACAAAATTCTGGAGACAAATTTCTTTTAAGTTTAAATATGTATCTTTTCCAATTAGCTTTTGTTGGTAAATGTCTGTCTACAGGAAAACCCAAAGGTGCTTTTTCAAGAGGCAACTGGACTTTCTGGTTTTTCTTTGAAGACGTTTCAGAACTAAAGAAGCTTCTTGGATGAGAAGCGAAACATCTTCAAAGAAAAAAAAACAAAGTCCAGTTGCTTCTTGAAAAAGCACCTTTGGGACAACCACAACCTAAATGACTAAGAATCTCTATGGGAAAAATTTCTGAGCATCTCCCTAAATCATAGATATCTCTGTTCTGATTCATAAATATTTTATATATGACATTGGGGTATGAAGTTGGCCAAAAAGTCAAGTCCTGGAATCAAAATATTTGTGTATTTATGTGCTAAAATAAAACCCCAGAATCTACTTAGACGCTTATTTAAATGCTCTTTAAAAAAAAACATTTTAGGTTCCAGTTTTATCGAGCAAGGATTAATAACAATATAGGTCACAACTATGTGGGTTTCTGATAAAAATAGCACAAATGTTTTAAAAATTGCACAGAATATCTCTGACTAATCAGTGGTGATTTCAGAAATGTCATTTGCACTCCTGTTTAGAAAAGTTTTTTTTTTTAAAAAAAATCATGCTCATGTAGTTACGTAAGATTAGTGTGGCTCCTATATGACGAAGGATGATAACACAGTTTCCCCACTTGTGATTGCTATCTTTTATTGTAAACTGCTATCCAACACTGTGACATCAAACCCTGTTAGAATGCTAATTTTAACATTTAAAAAGACAACCTCGGGATGTTAGTCAGAGTGTTCAGAGAAGCTACATTTTCTTCTGTACATTTTACAGATGGCCACCATAGCAGCGATCCGTGGAACTCATCCAGTGGAATGAATCCTCCTGGATATGGAGGCATGTTGGGTAATTCATCTCATCTTCCACAGTCCAGTAGCTATTGCAGTCTTCATCCTCACGACCGCTTGGTAAGGCTACTAATCAACACTGTATGTCAATCTGTGTCGGGTGAAACCTAAATTTTGTTACTACCGG
Source organism: Grayia smithii (assembly GCA_032468115.1). Taxonomy (NCBI): domain Eukaryota; kingdom Metazoa; phylum Chordata; class Lepidosauria; order Squamata; family Grayiidae; genus Grayia; species Grayia smithii. Next base: position 125,098 of record JANHFM010001905.1, read on the forward strand.
TTCTGTGGGCGTGGCTTGGTGGGCGTGGCAGGGGAAGGATACTGCCAAATCTTCATTCTTACCCCCCTCCAGGGGAAATTTCCATTCCCACCCCACTCCAGAGGAAGGATATTGCAAAATCTCCATTCCCACCCCACTCTGGGTCCAGCCAGAGGTGATATTTCCCCGTTCTCCAAACTGCTTAAAATGTCCGCTACCGGTTCTCCAAACTGGTCAAAATTTCCGCTACCGGTTCTCCAGAACCTGTCAGAACCTGCTGGATTTCACCCCTGCTTCAACGCTACAAAGAAGAGGGATTTGCTTTCTGCTTATAGACAGAAGTTTGGCCTGTCAATGTTAGTGGGGGTGTTGCATTCTTCTTAGTATTTTTTGTTTAGGCTATTGTTTATTGCTTGATTGTTTGAGGGGTGCTTGCAGCTCTCTGAGTTTGATTTTTTTTGTGTGGATGTTTCATTACTCAAACTAGGTAACTTAATCAGTTCTAGCTTGATTGTCTGATATTAATCCTAGTGTTAGTCCCTGTTTATATGAGAACAGTCATTGCTTGGTAGGAGGTGTTTTGGTCTTGCTGTTTTCTTTTTAGCTTTTTATTGTTTCTTCTGAATGGTATATATAAATGTTATTTATCTCTATGTGCTTGTTGATAGCTGATTTATCTGAATGCCAAGCTTCCAGAAATTCTTTCATATTTTTGGATTTGGCTTTAGGAGTGTTATTCTACGTTTCATAGGATTTTAATCCTTTTTATTGAAATGAAATATCTGCTATGAAATGCCAGGGTTTGTTAACATTTTAAGTGGCACATAAGTCTGGTCAATAGGCATTGTTAAGAAATAGTAGAATGGAGACCAACCAATCATTATTAACACAGTTGAGTATGAGAGGACTACATTATCCTCATTCAAGGATGCATTAACTAGTTTCCATATCCATGCCATTTCTCTGGTCTGATATATAGTATTATCCATGTAAAGTATCAATATAATTTGCAGATTATTTTGTTAAGTTCTTCAAGTGTCACAACTTTGAAGGGGTCTTAGGTAACCCTGAAATATGCTATCTCTGTCATTTCATGAGATTCTGCCCATCTGCTAGCTATTGATGCTCCATCATTTTCACCACTATGACGTATGCCTCAACATGTATGTGTACCTATTTCTTGTCATTTTCATGCCTTATCTTTTCCTCAAATTCTTCCAAGCATCTGCTTGGGTGTTGCATCTCCTGGAACTCCTTGTTGAAGTCTCCTTGGTTTAGCATCCCAGGGGACACTGCTTGGGAATAACCTTTTCAAATGCAGTGGCACCCTTTATTTTATACAGTCCAAACTCCAAAGACTTTCTGATCCCATAATCATGGCATGGAGGTTGAAATTTTCAAAAATGCAAAGCCTGATGGAAGAAGGGCACCATGAGCCGGTCAATAAGATAGAGGAACTTGGGGAGGAAGTTCACTTTTTTGAGAATTATAAATTTCAGCATTAGACATGAACTGAGGTTGCTGAAGTGCTGGCAATTGCACTACAACACCTGGAAGGACACAAGTTGCTTACCCTGTTATGAACTCTTCTCTGAAGAGATCCCAGATCACTATCTTCTTGCTTCTAGATCTCACCAGTGGTACTATGGTATACTATGGTATATTTACTATGGTAAATAAATAAATTTAAATAAATAAATAAATAAATCTGTTAGCTTATCTTTCTTTAGAGAGTCTTTTGTTGCTAATGAATCTAGTTTTCTAATTCCTGACAATCCCTCATATCACTAATTACATAGTGTGGATTAGAAGATAGCGCCTCTCTGACTCAATGCATTTTAGCTGAGTCATAAATTCTCTAGTTGGACACCCAAGGGATCTTAAAACATAATGCTAACTTATTAAATAGGGCTATTGTGAAAATTACTGAGACAAAATGTGTGAACTAGTACAGTGAAAAGAAAAGCATGATAAAATAATGTTTTGAAAATCAGCTAGCACCACGTCTCCTGAGACACCAACTCTATCCATGGAGCGATATTTTGGCTTACATCTAATATTCCTTGTTCCAGACAAAAAAAAAGAAAAAAGAAAAAAAAAGAAAAGAGAAAAGATCAGTGTCAAAGAAGCTATGGAAAATCTCAACAATTAATTTGGCTCTTTGTTCTTCTGAAGCTGAACAGTGTGACTCCGAGGATCCTCTTTTCTTCTCTAATATTTAACACTGCCAAATAAAATCCTCACACTGCTACCACTTCTGCAGCCCTCTCTCCTTGAGAAGCCAAATGTTTTCTTTGGAAGACCATAGGTATCCATTCCATTGTTTAATCATTTTTCTTTTTAAGGCGTGCCAGGATCCATAATCATCACATGAAGGACAGTTTGTAAAGATCACATGGTATTTTAGAAGAAAAGAATGAGAGCTGTATAATGAATCCCTTGTCCCAGTGAATAGCCCAGGCAGGATTATTGGCTTACATTAATAAAATATCAATAGTGTCGCTGTTCTTAAAATCCTGGCTGATTCTTATTTAAATTTTCTACTGCTTTTTGGCATTTGTTATTTCATTTGAGCATCAAAGTACTCTTATTGCAGATTTCCAGCATTAAGGAAAATCCTGATGCAGAGAGTATCTGATTGTACAGAAAACAAGATGATTTTGGGTCAATATATGCAAAAGATAAATTTAATCATCCCAAAAGATTGTTAGATAGTTGTTTAGGTTAAGCTAAAACTTCTTTGTAGTTTAAAACACCTGCCTTCTTCACTCACCTGAGCAACCATACAATTTCCATCTCTTAGTGGATAAGGAGGGTAAACAATTGTGTTCCATCTTGCAACCAAGAGCCTTTACAATATTTGAAGACCATTCCGTGTAGATTAATATAGTATAGCATTAGTTGCTTATCAGTCATTTGTAGATTCTTCTTTTCTAGCCAAACGAAAATAAAATAAAATAAAAGCAGATTGCAATTTTATCTCCTTGGATACCTTTAGGACATAGTGCTTTTTCCTTAACACTTAACACAGGGAGAGATGTTCTTCCCGAGAGCGACAAATGTTTAACCTTAAGTACTTTAAAATCTGGTCTTGGGAATATTCAGATGAAAATCTTTGTAGTACTGAAGCTTCTCTTAGAACAGTATTGAAAGATGCTGTATGGACACTTGTCTCTCCTAAAACCTTGATGGCACCATTTAGTATTCCATCTATGTATCAGGAGACGAAGCAGGAATACATTTTTTGTCTACCAAATTACTTGTTCAGGTATAGGCCTTTTATTTCATTGTTTTTGGTGGCTGTGCTTTATTTAAATGCAGTGACCACAACAGGTGACTTTTAAAACCTGAGCAGATATGCTCCAGATAATAGCTAACAGACAGAAGCATTCAAAATAGTCTTGCTAATCAAAAAGAGAGTAATTCAGCAGAGAGCCTTTTTTTTTTTCCTTGTGGGCTTTGCTAAGGATAAAGAAGCATGTCTTGGAACTGAACTACGTGGAATACATTTAAAATATTTAGTTATATTAGGCAACCGTGTGATTATTTCTGTGTAGAAATAATATATAATTAATTAGGCCACAGAGATGAGTACTTTATTTTAATAATAACATTAATTGGACCATTTATACTTATCTGGGCCAAAATGCCAGTATTATGTTGCTCTAAAGCAGGGCTGTCAAACTCAATTTCATTGAGGGCTGCATCAGTGTTGTGTTTGACCACGGGGAGGGGGGGGGCTGGGATGGGTGTGGCCAGAGTGGATGTGGCCAGCTCGATGTCACTCCTGTCGGGGGTGCCTGTGGCAGCCTGAGTGCTCTGCCAGTGAAAACTGACTCTCAACCTCTGTTTTTGGCTGCCATGGCCTTATGCAACCCTCTGCCAGTGAAAATGGAGTTCGGGAGGGCCGTTCACTGGCAGAGGGTTGCATAAGGCCATGGCAGCTGAAAACAGAGCTTGGGAGCCTGTTTTCACTGGCAGATGCACCGCTGGCCAATCCTTCGCTGTTTCCAGGGCAGCCCCATGGGCCACATCTAAGTAGCCCCCAGGCCGGATCCAGTCCCCGGGCCTTGTGTTTGACATCCCTGCTCTGAAGCACTCTGTCAGTACCACTTGGTTATCTTAGGTCAAGGCAGTGGTGAAATGCTACCGGTATGCACTGAGCGCTTTTTCGGCGATTTTTCCAAAATTAAAGTTCCCGCGCATGCGCGGTAGTGCAGTTTACGCGCCTGCGCAAATTTTGCGCACGGGCGTGCACGCACGTGCCCAAAGAGAACCGGTAGCGAAGGTGGGTAGAACCCACCCCTGCGTCAGACATACTCTTTTTATTGCAGATTAAGATTTTTTTAATTTCATTTTTTGAAAATAAGCTATGATCTATCAATCTAAATGTGGCAACCAAATCTATACTGAAGGCTTAGAACTGATTTTAAAATTTGATTCCTGATCAAATCAGGATTTAAGTAAAATAAAGGGGAATAACTTTTTTACCCTAATGTGAAGATGGTTTTGTCTCTGGACAGTTGAACTTTTGAAAGAATGGCTGGTTTGAAAGAAGATGTCAAGCATTATATTCAGGGTTTGATTGAAGCAAATGTCTGCAATCAAAATATTTGCATATTTTATGCCTTTTTAAAAAAAACTTTTTAACTTTTTTTTAAAAAGTTGAGGCCTAATCTACAATCATTTCATTATATTTCATTTCTATCTATGGGAATATTATTTCAATGACGAGCCAATGGAATTATTTATTTATTATTAGATTTATGTGCCGCCTATCTCGTCTAGAGGCAACAATTATTTTGATTTTCCCTAGTTGGCAAGCAATGATATTAACATATTTATTAGCTTCTCCTTAATGTATATCACATAAGCACATTTCACTAGCATTTAAAACCTTGTTGTGACTCTTCCACTTGCATTCAGACTTTTCACTCTTACAAACTACCATTTCTGAAGGGATTTCTACTTTAGACTCTTCCTATCTTTGAAGACCTTGGATAGAAAAATCTGATTTTAGATTTTCTGAACATTTTGTTAGTAGTTTACATTTTCTGGACAGTATAATTTTGTGGCATGGTGTGTGTGTATATATATAATGTTTATCTCATGCTGAATTTATTAAAATACAATCGTGCAGAAGGAAATGGAATTCCAATGCACTGCTGTTGTCCTAAGAAATCATTATCACAAGACAGAATTAGAAGCATGGATGAGAGTTAATGGGTCTCCCAGGCTGTCCAGCCATTATTATGTTACTGTGCAAGAGGCATCAACCGCTTTAAGTCCCATTAGTGTGTTGATGAGCTGTCTGGAACAGGATGCTTGTATCTGAACAAGCAGTTTACTCTAACTGCATTACATTAACCCCTTGCTGCTGGGTGCCTTTGACATCAGGTTGAGTGTGATGGTGTGAAAGCTTCCTGCTCTTCTTCTAATGAGGTAATTCTTTTCTTCAAGGCTGCTCAAAGGGTGGTTGCAATAGTTTGGTGTTTTGCCACTAAAGGAGTGATTCTGAGTACATTGAAATTAATCCCTGAAATTGCTTAGTTTTTTCCATCAAAAAAGGTAACATCTTTTTCAATTCAAAGAAGGTAATATCTTCTGAAGCTTTGGAAGTTTGCTTGTGTTTATGCAATACAAACTCTTTGTCTTGATCTTTAAGGATCGCTAAGATCTTATTTTGGTTCTCTACCTTCCCATTATACAACTTTGTCAGTGTCCCACCACACATTGGATCCTGAGTACATCAATTTGTCTGTGTTTTAGACATGATCATTCTCACATCAGCATTTTGTGCTATGTCCCCCTCTCTCTCCCTTTCTACTTGACCTTTAGCATATTTCCAAATCAACTTTCCTTTAATCTGATGCTTTTCAAATGTGTGGATTGCCAGACACATCCATTCCGTGGAAATAATTGTAGTTGTAGTTTAAGATATAATTGAGGTTGGAGTTCAACACATTTAGAGAGCATCAAATTGGGGCAGACTGCTTAAATCCCACTTGTTGTCTGCACTGAAATTGTAAATGTACTGTGTATAGCTACATTTGCCTAGATGTATTCTTATAGTGTGTGCATTTGTGTATCAGCTCCCATCTTCCGGCTGTATCTCTATCATTTATATTATGGCAGACTTTTGTAATTGGGAAATCTCTCAGAATCCCCAGACATCTGCATTAATGTGCAAAGGTTTGAGATGCAGCATTAGCTGAAACCATTATTTTCTCCAAAAAGCTTATATGGTAGGTGTTGTAACTAATAGGAAATGTTGACCACAGACATCATCACTTCTATTAGCTGCCCTCAGTTTTAATAAGGACTTTCTAAATAATAATAAAATATTTTAACTATACAGTTTCATATTCTATGGAGTAAATTATATATTCTTCTGATATATATATCGAGTTATAGTTATTGTTTTTTCATAACAAATTATAGGGCAGATATCTATGGGAAACTAAGAGAATGGATTACTTCCCAAGAAAAAGCTGGAGCTCAAAATTTTCTTTAGCAGAGAAAAAATACTAGGAAAATGCTTTATGTTGATAGCTTCTATCCACTATGAAGCCTTTTGTGTGTGTCTGCCCATATTTGTGAAGGCATACATGGAATCTCTAATGCTGCATGTTGGGGGCCTACATTTACTATTCACTGCTTCCCAACTCATAATACCTGAAGAAATTGTCCTAAACAATGCAAAATTGCTGAAAGGAAAAAAGATGTTGGGACTCTAGAACCGTGATGGCAAACCTATGACATGCGTGCCAGAGGTGGCATGCAGTGCCCTGTCTGTGGGCAGGCGAGCCGTCACACCAGTTCAGCTCTACCGTGCATGCGTGCCTCCCTCCCTCTGGCCAGCTGGTCTTTGGGCCTCTGCCGCATGTGCGTGGGGGGCGGGGCATGTTTGGGGGAGCGTGCGTGCATGTGCAAGGGACAGGGCATGTGTGGGGAGCACGCATGCACGTGTGTGGGGTGTGGCACATGCGGGGGCCACACATGCATGTGCGGAGTCAGGGCGCATGTTCAGGGGCCACACATGCATTGCATTTTGGGGATTTAGGTGCACGCATTTATGCACATGTGCGCTTGCTTTGGGAACTCGGTCCAGAAAAGGTTAGCCATCACTGCTCTAGAAAGACTGCAGAGAAGAGCAACAAAGATGATTACGGGACTGGAGGCTCACTATGAAGAAGAGTTGCAGGAATTGGATATGCCTATTTTAATGAAAAGAAGGACATGGGGTGACATGATAGTGATGGTCCAATATCGAAGTGGCTGCTGCAAAGAAGAGGGGGTCGACCTATTCTCTAAAGCACCTGAAGGCAGTACAAGAAGCAATGGATGAAAACTAATCAAGGAGAGAAGCAATGTAGAACTAAGGAAAAATTTCCTGACAGTTTTAACAATCAGTGGAACAACTTGCCTCCAGAAGTTCTGGGTGCTCCAACACTGAGGTTTTTAAGAAAAAGATTGGACAGTGATTTGTCTGAAATGCTATGAGTTTCCTGCATGAGCAGGGGGTTGGACTCCAAGGTTCCTTCCCTCTCTGCTATTCTGTTATGCCAAAACTGTGGTTAGAGTGCTCCCAGGGATATGTGGCTAGCAAAGCTAAATACATCAGGGAAATGTTTCAAATGTGTAATGGAAAATGACATGGAGTAAAGAAAGTATGCACATTCCAAGACAGTAGCTTTCTATCGATCAACAAATGTAAACTCACAGAGTTTTCAGGAACCTACAAATAACACTTTGGAATGGGATAAATGATGCTTACTACCACACTTCTAATTGTGGTTTTTTTCCCCGCCTTTAAAATAGTCATGAATTGGCCGTTTTGGCGTCTGATTTCTGGTTGCCTCCAAACATTTGGAATCATTTATACTTGGTCAACCTCTTCTGACAACAGTGGGCTGATGAACAGGAGAGCTTGACATCTTCCTTCCTCCTTCCCAAGGAGCCCTCTCCCCTCCATATACTGGGTAACGGAGAGATAGCTCTGTCATGAATGGCTCCTTAGTCCTCATTTCATCCGTTCTAACTTATGCAATAAAACCTGAAATAAAAATGGGAAAAAACTCTAAAACAAGCAAGGAAACAAAAACTCCTGATGCGCTGTTTATCCAAGTAAATAATATCATTGGTAAAACTGAGCAAAGCACTTACAGCTGAGTGGCTTGGATGGAATCCAAACTGTTCAGTTGTTAATGCATTATTTATATTAACAAAACAAAATGTCTGGATGGTCTTGAGCTTTGCTGACATGTTGACTGAGATTAGGATTTTAGTCTTTAGCTGACCATTATTTCAGTCACTAGAAATATATATATATATATTTTAAAAAGGTACCTAATGCTCTTCTTTTGCCTGTTTTCCCAGCTGTTGGAAGGAAAGTCATGTGTTTTGTATGAGGAAAACAGCTGGGCTGACGAATGGCTGCATATCCCTCCAGCACCAATCAGGATGCGTCTTAGTAGCAGCCTATCAGAGAAGAGAAAAACAGATATATCTGTTTTTATACTTTTTTGTTGTTCACTTGCTAAATCATGTCCGATTCTTCATGACCTCGTGGACCATAGCATGCCAGGCTCTCCTGTACTCTACTTCTCCCGGAATCTGCCCAAATTCATGCCTAGTACATTGAGGACACTATCTAACATCTCATCTTCTGCCACCCCTTCTTTTGCCTTCAAGCTTTCTCAGCTTCCGGGTCTTTTCCAATGAATCCTCTCTTCTCATTTGGTAGCCAAAGTATTTGAGCTTTGTCTTCAGTATCTCTCCTTCCAAAGAACAGTCAGGGTTGGTTTTCTTTAGGATTGGCTGATTTGATCTCCTTGCAGTCCAAGGGACTCTCAAGAGTCTTCACCAGCACCACTTCCGAAAGCGGGTTTTACATTATTCTTAGATATCTTTGGTATTAGCTTGCAAGGAAAGAAGAAAGAGTAATAACAGGAGCTATGTAGACAAATCCTCTGTTTTCTTCTATCAATTGTCACTCATAAGGAAGAAGAAGAATTTGCTCTTCTGCAATTTCTTTCCAAGGAGAGGAAGACTGCAGTCAATTTCTTAGGAGCAGTATGTGATGTTTTGCAGTTACTTAGTGACAGGCTCATCAAAAGATATGTGTGAATGTTGCACCCTAATAGGAGCCATGGTGGCATAGTGGTTAGAATTTAGTACTGCAGGCTACTTCTGCTGATTGCCTGCTGGCAGCAGTTTGGCAGTTCGAATCTCACTGGCTCAAAGTTGATTCAGTCTTCCATCCTTCTGCGGTGGGTAAAATGAGAACCCAGATTGTTGGGGGTAATAGACTGATTCTGTAAACTGCTTAGAGAGGGCTGTAAAAGCACTGTGAAGCAGTATATACATCTAAGTGCTATTGCTAATCTCTCTGCATTTTCTTCATATTCCAACTCCTTCCATTAGTCTTTCAAGATTATGAGTCTGGGAGGATTTGAAGTGATAGAAAGATATGTTACAGAAAGCCACAGCAGTATAGGTTCTGCCACCTCAAAAAACTTACTTAGCCACTCACTTAGTTACACACTTACAGATCAAAAACATAAAAAAGAAAAAAAAAGAAAATTTGCAATAGTGATGAATATCTATAGCTCGGATGTAGGTTCATTCTCCAAGCTTGTGGGTTGGTTTCTGAACATTTAGTTACCAGGCTAGGTAACATCTTCAGTGGAGTTTAGGGGATGTCAGTGTCAGTATTCTGTATATAAGGGTTTTGGGTGGTCAGTAGGTCTTGTGATGGGTCAGATGTGGGTGTATGAAGTGAGAGTCTTGTGATGGGGAGGTTACATCAGGTAAGGTCATTGGGAGGTGAAGTGCTGGTTGTGGGGGGCTTACATGGGTTGGGTGAAGGTCGGTGCTGTCTCTCGTTAGCTGTCTCTGCAGTTGATTTGGATTCTGAGGTGTTTGTAGGCTGGTTGTAGGTCAATGTATCTGTTGCTGTATTGTTAACTTTGTTCACTGTCTTCATCCAGGTTTGGATGATATTCAGAATATTGTTTAAGATACTTTAATTACAAACGATCAACACAATGTTTCTGTCTTAATTATAGTCTTGTCTTGTGTTTGTATGATGTATGAACTCAAAGCATTATATGATTTGGAATAGCATACAAACTGACTCAATATTTCTAAAAGAGTAACCATAGAAATCTAAATATTGAATCTACATTTTTCAGGGTCATAATCAGCCAAAAATAAAAATGGGCTTCTAATTGTCTTGGAAACTAAACTGAAACACCTTTCTGTTATAATTATTGCCTCTTTCAGAAATCACAGGATCTGTTAAATCAGGCGATTGAAGACACGGAGAGTGACTTAACAACAACAACTCTTTATTACAAGTGAATAGCAACCAGCGGAGCCTCGTTGGAGAGGCTGACTTATATAGCGAGTTTTAACCAATCAGCGGCTAGAGTTTTTCCTGCCCAAACGGCGGACCTCAGTGGAACCTTCTACAATCGTGATTGACAATCCCAATATCTAATAGGATCCTTGACCAATGGTTTAACACAGGGGTGAAATGCTACTGGTTCGGACTGATAGTGGTGGTGGCGAGTGGTTTGGAGAACTGGTTTTAACCAGGAAGTAACCTGTTTTTCACCCTCTGTGCATGCTCAGAAGGCTTTGCACATGCACAAAGGGTCCAAATGCGCATATGATGCACACGGAACGCACACTTCCGAACCGGTAGGGAAGGTAAATAGAATTCACCCCTGGTTTAACATGCTCAATTTCTTGTTCAGTCACTAGTTCCAGTTCAGAAAATAACACCAGAGTTCTGATTATGCCATACCTGACATCACTCAAATTCTAGTAGTTTCTGACAGATGTTCATCTGGCCAGCATTAATTTTTGCTGGAGGCAGGACTTGGAACATAGATACACCAGCTGTCATTCACACAATGAGCATCTTTTTGCTCCAAAATCAAAGAAAAACATTTTAATCTTTTTAATAGCTTTGCAAGTCTTAGCTTATTTCTGACCTTAATCTTCTTAACACTATCTTTACATATACAGACTATTCAAATGTCTGTTTCTTCAGACAGCCCTATGTGTGAAAGCATTCTCTGTTTGAAAGGGTTCCAATCCCAGTCCAGAATTATAATGAGGAAGTTAGAGTCAGCCAGTTGTCCATCATTTCGCTTATTATCTGGACAATAGATTGAGCAAGTATGAAGGCCACTGGTGATTATATCACTATATTTCTATGTAGTTACTTCCACATTGCATAGAGGTGTACAAATAGCCATTTGTATTTTTACTATCGATTTTCATATGTCTTTGTTTCATATTTGTTGAACTTCCTCTTTCTTTTGGAAATATATACAATAGTTATGATTATAAATCTTTCCTGTGTCTTGGCTTGTATAGGCCACTTCATTTTCACTCTGTCTTCTTGATTTCAGTGGGTTTTTTAAAAAAATCCTTTTTATTTGATGCAAATAATATTGTTTATTTAAGCTTTAACACAGATCCTGAAGACAAGAGATGGAAACTCTCCCAAATGTGAACAGATGAGATTAAGACAAATATGTTAGGTGAGATGTTAAGGGTTTTATCTTAGGGCTTTCAGGGCATTTTTAAAACATGAAAGATATTTAATATCCTTTACTTTCCTAATATCCAGTATTTCTAAGTCTGAAGTTCACCTGGATAGTGAATGCACATATGTAAAATGTAAGCCAGATATGAAGAGAAAGGCATTTTTATTGCTTGTAGAAAGCTTTGTCTTCTTTCCATTTAAACTTGTGAAAATATTAAATTTGTTCTGGAAGTTGAGGTGGAGAAATTAATTTCAGTGACAAAAATAAACTGAATCCAATTAGCAGGCCCTGAGCAGTGGCTCATTAGTGTGGTAGGCGAGTAAATGAAATTCCAGCAATAGTGAATGAATGGATCCATCTAGGATTTATGAGATGCCTATAACTCTTTAGTTAAAGTTTCTTGGAATGAAGCAATGAGTTTTGTTAATGGAAAAAGATGTAAGCACTTCATTTAATTTTTTTTACACGCACTGGAAATACTTTATGAATCATAGTAATACACTTTTTAAAAAGTTAGTATTTGGGGATTAATTCTTTCATTCCAAATGTGTACAAAGACTAAATTTGTCACTACATGGAAATTCCATTTTTCCATTACAAGATATTTGATTTTTAATGTGTTCTTTAATCCTACCATTATTTATTTATTAGATTTTTTTTTCTAAATAACCCAAGGCAGCAAACATGCATAATACTATTTCCTCCTAATTTTCCCACAACAACAACCTGTGTTGTGTATTGGGCTGACAGAGAGCGATGGGCCAAAGTCATCCACCTGGCTTTTGTGCTTAAGCTGGGACTAAAACTCACAGTCTCCTGGTTTCAAGGTCAGCACCTTAACCACTACAGGTAGTTACCGACTTACAACCAATCATTTAGTGACTGTTTGAAGTTACAATGGCACTGAAAAAAGTGACTTATGACTGGTTTTCACACTTACGATCCCCATGGTCACATGATTAAAATTCAGACACTTGGCTACTGGCTTGTATTTATGACAGTTGCATGTCCCAAGGTCATGAGATCATCATTTGTTAACCTTTCCAGCTGGCTTCCAACAAGCAAAGTCAATGGGGGAAGTTAGATTCACTTAACATTCACATGATTCACTTACCAATTGCAGTGATTCGCTTTACAACTGTGGAAAATAGGTCATTATATGAAGTAAACTTGCTTATCGACTGCCTTGCTTAGCAACAGAAATTTGGGGTGCATTTGTGGTTGTAAATTGAGGACTACACTAAACTGACTCTCCTATCATCTCTATGTCTTGGGCCTTAGCTCTACTTAGATGACTGATTATGGTTAGTCCTGATGTATTATTTTTCATAGAGACATTAACATGTATTCGCCTAGTCCTCAACTTGGCAGAAAAATATGCCTGAATCATATACGTTACCTGACACCTGAGATCTAATCTGTGTCAGTAACAAGAGTTGTGAGATCTTGTTCTTACAGCATCAATGGGGGTGGCAATTTAAATCCCACAATCAGTGGGTTCACTTCAGGAGTGCTGTTCAGCAGGTTCTGACAGGTTCTAGAGAACTGGTAGGGAAATTTTGAGTAGTTCGGAGGCCTGGCAAATACCACCTCTGGCTGGCCCCAGAGTGGGGTGGGAATGGAGATATTGCAATATCCTTCCCCCAGGAGTGGGGAGGGAATGGGGATTTTGCAGTATTCTTCCCCTGGAGTGGGGTGGGAATGGAGATTTTGTAGTATCCTTCCCCCACCACGTTCACCAAGCCACACCCACAGAACCGGTAGGGAAAATTTTTTGAATTTCACCACTGATAGAGGGTGCTAAGAATCACCGGGTAAATCAGGCTGTCTTTGGACTTTGGATAGAAACAGTCAAGATTCAAACAATGTATTGATGTATTACTAAATCACTCAAAGAAGTAACTTTGAGTCAGAGAGTGTGAATGTGGATGAAAAAACGTTAAAATATTGCCATACAATTGCTAACTAATCTAATGAAAAGGATATTAAATAATAAACAACCCAAAATCACACACATTGAAAAGTCCTGTTTCCCTAAAACATTTCTCCTATCACATGTGGGGGAAAAACCCATGAATTTCTCAGAAAATCATGGTTCCTATTCCAATGAAAATTTTAAAAAACCTTCATCTTTGTGGAGACATCAGGAAAGAGAAATTACAGCAGCTTGGTCTTTCACAAGAATGGCTCTTGTCTTGGTTTTCATGGGTATGCTGTATTGACCCCATGTGCCAATCACTCTGAACTCTGATTCATTTCTATTGATAGAAAAAAATACTCACCTCCATCCCTTGCAAAAAAAGGTTGCAAAGGCAAGTCCCTAATTTTTCTCAATTAAGATAAAAAAGATTACAGGGTTGAAGTGGTCAGTGACCAGATGGATGGGGAAGGGAGGGAGTGTGTGCATAGCATCTCCTTTCTTTCTCTTTCTTTCTTTCTTTCTTTCTTTCTTTCTTTCTTTCTTTCTTTCTTTCTTTCTTTCTTTCTTCCTTCCTTCCTTCCTTCCCTCCTTCCTTCCTCCCTTTCTTTCTTCCTTCCTTCCTCCCTCCTTAAGAGCCGAGCTGGCGCAGTGGTTAGAGTGCAGTACTGCAGGCTTTTAAAAAAACAACAACAGGGACACTATGTAGAAACAAAAGCTTTTACCTGTGGCCACAGTTTGCCCATGTATGGAGACAACAGAAATAGTGAAATTCTGGGAGTTGAAGTCCGCCAGGCTTAAAGTTGCCAAGGTTGGAGAACCCTGACCTAGTCTGTAATATTTCCTAATAAATCAAAAACTTCCTTGGTGGATATCCTGTTCAATTTCAGCCACAAATATCTAAACACACACACAGTGGTGCTTATGAGACAGAGGAGGTAATAAATGAAAAATTAGGTGATAAAACTGAATCTTCCCAAGCGGTGAATTAAAATATGTGGGTAGGTGGGTATTCACACACATACACCACCACCATCACCCAAACTGTATTAAATATTGAAATTACAGAGGGGTCCTTGGTGTTTTTCTGTGTATTGGTGGTGTGCATATTTCATAAGTGTAGAGGCAGCGTTTCTCTAATAACTCCTAACCCCTGAGTTCCTGTCATTCAAGTTTAAATTTGAAGAAGCACCAAAGGACTATAAAGAAGAAGCAGAATGACCAACATACCCAGAGGCAATACTCTTTCACTCATTTTGTCAGTGGAAAAGTGCCTTTGAGGTACATAATTGGAAAGTCTAAAACTGGCCCAAAAAATATTACCAGGTGTACATTTTGATGACAAAGCCTTGATCTAACCATTCTTAAATATGAAATGACAGATAATTGCAAAGGTTCCTCCCCATCACAGGAGTTTTCCTTCTAGATAAATCTTCGGCGTCAACATTAGAGACAAAACCATAGGAGCCCATCTCCCAAAGGTGCTTTTGCAAAAGGCAACTGGACTTCCTTGGGTTTTTTTCCTTGAAAAAGTTTCGCTTTTCATCCAAGAAGCGTCATCAGTTCTGAAGTTCTGAAGAAGCTTCTTGGATGAGAAGCAAAACGTTTTCAAGGGGAAAAAAACAAGAAAGTCCAGTTGCTTTTTGGGAAAAGCACCTTTAAGACAACCATGACTTGGATGATTGGAGAACCTCCATAGATGGGAGGCTTTCTCCTTTCCTACCCCAGATGCATTCAAAATATGTCAAACCATCTTTTTGTGAGGGGGAGGGGGTGTGAAAAAAAGATGTTTGTTTAGCCAAAAGCAACAGAAGAAGATAAATTGAAACTTTTAGACAAAAGGTTATTTCAGCTGCAGGTTTTGGAGATCAGATGCTAGCTGTAAAACCACAAAATTGTAGTTCTTCTCTTTATTTCTGTAGAAGGAAACTAAAAGTAATATCTTTGTGTTACAGTCATCTTTCTTTTTATAACATTCTTCTTTCCTTATTGTTGTAGTCAAGAAGTCCAGAAGGGGTAAAAATAACTTTTGCTTCTATGGTGCTAATCTCAAATTTAGTGGTGATATATGTATTAAAATATTAATGAATCCCTCAAATGTGGGCCATAAATGGAAATCACAAATTAACAAGGCCATAAATAATGCAAACAGCAAGTTAAAAATAACTTTTCTCCTTTTTTTTTTTAGAGTTGGGTGAAAGAAAGGATAGTATAATTTTAATTCTGTCCCAGACAAGAACTCCTTTATGGTTACATTTACCTTTCAGTGAAATGAATTGTAATTAAGGTTCTTTTTTAAAGATGTAGAAACTGAAAGTGAACAGATGTAATTAACTTCATAATTTATATCATGCAACCTCATGTCCATATAAATAGATGTGTTGTGCAGAGATTCAATCCATCTTTCCATCCCTATAACATAGACCAATCCCTCAAGAAAGGAAGGAGGGAATGAAGGAGAGGGAAAGTGAAAGAAAAAGAAAGATGCAATGCACTAGGCCCGTGATGGTGAACCTGTCAGGGTTCCAGAAGACCTTCACCGAAACAAAACCCCTTCTCGATCATGTTTCAAAAGTTCCTTTTATTCGGAGAAGTAAACTGGCATATCCTGGGAAAACCCAAATGTGAAAGTTCCTGGTTTTCCCTCAGTATATCAAAAAAACCCAAACTCGTCTCTTCCCTCCTCCGATGGTCACAAGGTCCAATCATCGTTTGTTCCCTCTTGACACCACTCCTTCTCCAGATGTCGACTTGGCCTGACCTTCGCCCACTTATATAATACTATTATGTCTATTATCTCCTTCTTCCAATTCCCCCTTCCCACTTTCCCACAGTTCAGAAAGTGGCAGCTTGGAAGCCACCTAATAATGCTTCCAAGTCTGACAGAACCTATGGCACGTGTGCCACAGGTGGCACATGGAGTCATATATGTGGACACATGAGCGTTGCCCTAGCTCAGCTCCAGCACGCATGCGTGCGCCAGCCAACTAATTTTCGGGCCTTCCAGGCCCACCAGAAGTCAGGAAATGAGCCGTTTCTGGCCCCTGGAGAGTCTCCATGGGGTGGGGAAGGCCGTTTTTGCCTTCCCTGGGCTCCAAGGAAGCACAGGGGTGTCATGCACACATGGGTGAGGGCGGGCATTGACTTATGGCTGTCGGGACACATGCGTGCAACCCCACCCCACCCCCGCACTCCCTCCCCCTCTTTTGGTACTCAACGGCAAAAAGGTTAGCCATCACTGCACTAGGCAAACTACAAATATTGCTGTCCTGCTACAAATATAGCAGTTTTTGTCCCAAAGACTCTGTGAAGAGTTGACTTTTTCATTTCAAGAGTTTATTCATTCATTCTTCCAAGCGGACTCTGCCATAGCGCAGGAATAATGCTAGGAAGAAGATTCATTCTTCCAGTTCATATGGGTGCACATCACAAATTAGTGACTCTGGTCAGCTAAAAATAATTGAAACATATCCTAGAACATAAACTTCTTGCTAGACCTGACGGGATACTTAAAACATAATTAGGGAAAGGAATTGCCAAGTTCCGAAACAAAGACTCCTCAGCTTTCTTTACCTGGACTTTCTTCAGATTCCTGGAAATACCAACATTATACAAAAACAATGCTGAGATCCTAGAAAGAGTGCAGAGAAGAGCAACAAAGATGATAAGGGGTCTGGAACCTTAACCATGTGATGAACAATTGAGGGAACTAGCTATGTCTAGTCTAACAAAGAGAAGGACTAGGGGTGATATGATAGCAGTCTTTGAAGGACTGTCACAGGGAAGAGGGCATTCATTTATTCTCCATAGCACCTGAGTGGAGAAAAAGAAGCAATAGAAATAGCAATAGCACTTACACTTATATACCGCTTTACAGTGCTTTTCAGCTCTCTCTAAGCAGTTTACAGAGTCAGCATATTGCCCCCAACAATCTGGGTCCTCATTTTACCCATGTCAGAAGGATGATTCGATCTGCCAAACTGCTGGCAGCCGGTGATCAGCAGAAGTAGTCTGCAGTACAGCAGTTCTAACCACATAGAGCCGAGGTGGTGCAGTGCTTAGAGTGCAGCACTGCAGGCTACTTCACTTTGGCAGTTCAAATCTCACCGGCTCAAGGTTGACTCAGCCTTCCATCCTTCCGAGGTCAGTAAAATGAAGACCCAGATTGTTGGGGGTAATAGACTGACTCTGTAAACCGCTTAGAGAGGGCTGGAAAGCACTGTGAAGTGGTATGTCAGTCTAAGTGCTATTACTATTGGTACTGCGCTACCATGGCTCATCAGACAAACAATGTGAGTGGAAGCTTGTCTGAGGGAGATCCAACCTGGAACTAAGGAGAAATTTCCTGACACTGAGAACAATTAGTTAATGGACAGCTTACCTATAGAAGTTGTGCATGCTTCATCCTTGGAGGCTTTCAAGAAGAAACTAGGCAGCCCTTTGGCATAGGGTGTCCCTAGTTCAGCAGCGGGTTGGACTAGATGACCTCAAAAGTTCTCTTAACCCTATTATTCTATGATCTCTATGTTCAAATATTAAACAGGTCTGATGCTAGTTAAGCTTTTTTGAAATCAGTCAAGGTTGACTAGATCAGGGGTCTCCAACCTTGGCAACTTTAAGCTGGTGGACTTCAACTCCCAGAATATTGCCAGCTGGGGAATTCTGGGAGTTGAAGCAGGGGTGAAAACTAAATTTTGTTACTACCGGTTCTGTGGGCGTGGCTTGGTGGGCGTGGCAGGGGAAGGATACT
>JANHFM010001905.1:186136-198207 GCA_032468115.1 Grayia smithii
AGGTTGGTAGCAATTGTTTTCTCTGCAGTTCTAATTATCCTCTGAAGTCTGTGTCTGTCTTGTTGGGTTGCAGAACCCATCTGTTGATTAATTCATTAATTAAGTCATTAATGATTAATGACTGTTCCGGCATCCCTTTTGTCGCGTGATCAAAATTTAGATGCTTGGAAACTGACCCATGTTTATGAGAGTGCGGTGACCTGGGGTTACGCGATCACCTTGTTTGAGTTTTTGATAAGTAAAGTCAATAGGGAAGCCAGATTCGTTTAACAGCAGTGTTACTAGGTTAACAACTGCAGCGATTCACTTAACAACTATGGACAGAAAGGTTGTAAAATGGGGAAACACTCACTTTACAAATGTCTCACTTAACAACAGAAACTTCAGACACAATTGTGGTCATACGTTGAGGACTACCAATATGGAAAATCTGTTAGCTTTGTGTTAAATAAATGCAAGTATTCAGTTGACTTTTGTATTCATGCTTCTGGTGCATATGAGTATTGCAACTCTAATTCTCCCCTCCCCCCCTTAACTACAGCTGATCATATTCAGATGGTCCAATTTCAAAGGAGTCCTCCAAACCAGCCATTAACTTCACAGGTGCTGTTTCCTTTAAGCATGTGGAAATAATGAATGCAAAATTGGGCATGCAAGATTAGGGGTTGCCAGCTGAATTCCCACTCTGTTTTGCATGCTAGTCTCTATCTGTCTTTTTGTCAAAATCTCTTCCTTCCTTTCTTCCTTCTTCCCTCTCTCCCTTCCTCCCGTCTTCTTTTTCTTTAACCACTGCAAAAGACACTGTTAAATAGATGTCTTTAAGGGAACCTTTGACATTATCAACATCTGAGCACAAAGAAATTTTTTTTTTAGATCCTGTAGTTTGTGCCGATAATGATATTTTGTACACATGAAACCAGCCAATAAAACTAAAGTTAAAAGACTCATAAAAATAGCAGTTATGAGACATGAAGTGATTGGACAGAGAAGGAAGGGCATGCATAAAGAGGCCTCGGCTCTTTGATGTTTATTACCACTGTCGAGCAAATAGGAACAATGCTGTTTTTCATGAACACATCGCAGCATTTGGTATTTTACATTTGTTTCCAATTTTTAACAGTTAACATTGTGGGCTTTCATTATGCCATTGTTTCTCAAAATTGCAAGGGCCATCATGGTTGTAATTTACCTTTTGTAGGGGATAATTTGGAGCAGTTTCAGGCCAGGAAGGAACATCTGCCTTGAAAAGCCGAGGATCTGGACACTTTTAAGAGTTCGAGACAGGGACATGTTAGAAGGTCAGTTGCCTCATAAACTCCCCTCATCGCGCTCAGTTTTATTCATTATATTCGACATATTAAGCTTCTGTATCTTGGCATAAAGAGACACAATATTGTAGCATATTGGCAAACTCATTTGCTTTTCCCTGCTAGTGTTGTGTCCAAATATCAATCCCCGGGGATAAACACGTGTATATAGACTGTACGAAAATGAGCCTCAGCAGCAGGTGGCCTTTTGCAGCCTAATGAACACGCCAATCTGTTACTATCACCACACTGCTTTTCACCAGACAATTAGGCAACTAAGCATGTAATTATTCAGGCCAACGAGAAGTGCCTCTTCTCTAATTTCATCTTTTCATTGCTGTTTACTCACCCACACTCCCCTCATTAATGAGAGATTTTCCAGTCTATGCTAATTGGTTTCAATAACATTCATTTCAGTTGAAAGGGGAACGATTCTGTTAATTGGAGAATCGAAAGCGTCTTTTCATTTCAAGTGCGTCCTGCTATGGAAATCTGAATCCTCTCAACAGGTTCAACCTAATGAAATTAAGTTACACAGCCATTGGTGGCTTAATAGAAATAAAGTAATTTATTTTCATTGGAGCATGTGCTTGAGGTCCTGAACAATTAATACAGCTTGTACTGGAAAGAAATTGAAAATCAGGATTCTAAATAAACAAGGGTAGGTCTGCTCCCCCGCCCCGCTTAGTTTTCCTTATTTAACTCCTTTTCTTTTGATTATGCAGCTAAGCTATCTCACCTCATTTTAGAAATACATACAGAGCGAAAGAAAATAATGATGTTTAAAAATAACAACGAAACTTAACGCTGAATAAGTGAATTCAAATGAAAGCCATTTTAAAATTGTCATTGATCTGTCAAATTAATATTATTTTAGACAATAGAAACCAAACAATGCATAGAAAAATCCAAATGAGCACATGCTGGTGATTAAAAATTTGGTTATGACCTGGTACATTTGGCTTTAATAATAATGAAAATCCCAAAAGCATGTGAGAGTCTATTTCTTGGATCTGCAGATGGATGGAAAAAAAAATATCAGCATCATTTTTTCCTGCTGCTGAAACTCTCTATTGCCTGGAACCCATCCTTCTTTCTATATGTTGCTCTTCCATAGTCATTAATGTATGAAAGTCTAGGAAATCACAGCATAAAAACAAAACATTTCTATCCCCAAAAATAATACCAGAATATTGACATTAAGTTGCCAAAACATTTGAACATTTAATATCTTTGTATCAATTCTAAGCATGGAAGTAGTTAATTCCTTTTATCTAATAGATATCAGGCTTAAAGCTTCTAGAGAAATCAAATGTTTCATTTTAGACATTTAACTGCAAAAGTGCTCTTGAAAGAAACATAATGAATAAATCAGCATCCATGACTCGTAGCCCGACCATAGACAAACTGAATAGACACACTATGAATTCTTCTACCTTACATTTGAAACACACCAAACTGGGAAAAGCTAGAAGTAAAGAAATGAGCAATCTTGCACTTAAACTACTCAGTACTACTCTAACAATGTTTTCTCTTCTTTCCCTGACCAAAAAGAAATAAAGATAAACAGATTAATATAATAATATTAAATAAATTTATATTTAAGGTATTAAGACTCATGTTTAGTTTACAACGAATGGTTATGTATGATTTGGCCTTTGTATTTATTATTATTTACATTGGGAAGGCAGGTGGAATTCAATCAAATTATTAATCCATCAGTCAAAAGTTTTGCAAAGGTTTGAATTTCACTGTCTTTGTTGCAGTTGTATATTCTCAGTCTTTTTGGTGTGGTAGTGATCTGATTAAGACTGAAGAGAGAATTTCTGTTTGCACACAGCAGGATGAGGATTGTTGCCTGAATTGTGCCAATCATTTTGTAGGGTACTTATAGGGTGAGAAAAGAGACATACTGTTAAAACAGAGATGGTCAATCTTTTTGGCCATGAAGGGCATTACTGATTGTCAGGTCAATGAGATAGTTAGTCATATTCTTTCATATTCTCTATTCTATCCTTTTTTGTAATAATTTATTCTTTACTCCTTATTGCTTATTCCTTATGTTTTCAAAGGACTACCAGATCCAAAAAGGAAATGTGTATTTGTAACATTGGAAGTGAGGCAAAGAAAAAAAACCCGAATGTACTGCAATGAATATGTGGAAACCAGTCAGATAAAATAAGTATCAGTTACTAGGCACTATTGATAAATACAGACAACAAAGTGGTTAGGAACTGATTGATTATGTTCCTATTTTGCTTTGGCTCCCACTGTGGCATTGCTCTGTTCCGGCATACCTAAGATCTGTGAAAACTGTGTACAGGTAGTCTTCGTTTTATAACCACAATTGGGACTGGAACTTCCATCGCTAAGCAAGTTACATCTGATTTCCTGACCTTTTTTTGCTGTGGGGTTGTTAAGCGAATCACCATGGTCATTAAGTGAATCCCGCTTCCCCCATTGTTGGAAGCCCCCTGGGAAGGTTGTAAATGGTGATCCCATGAGCCTGGGATGCTACAACTGTCATAAATATTTACAGCTGAATTTTGATCTCATGACCATGGGGTTAGGGTTAGGGTTGCAATGGTCATAACTGCAAGATATGTAATCTTAACCTAACCTGTAAGGCCAAAACTCTGAAAACTTTGCCTGTACATAGAACAGAAGCAACAAAATAGAATAAAAGTTCTCCCGCTGTTTTTCTACTTAAACCTCATGTCCAACCCCAGCAGATAATGGATATTTGTGGTTTAGTAAGAGACCAAAGACTATCAGAGGAAAATATTGAAATGTGGTAGAAAGAGGTAATTGAAATTTGATTTGAAATATAGTTTAATTCACTGACTGAAGTGCAGTTTAAGGAAAGGAATTATCATCTGGACAGTCTTTAAAAATGCAGGTAAAACAGCAGGGCAGGGTATGTGTTTCATGAAGAATTATGCTCAAGTCATTGTTGTTGCTGCTTTTATTTAATTGATTGATTTGAAAGTATCATTCTTCTCAGCTGGGTGAATTTTACATTAATTTGTGATCTACCTCGCGAGCAACTCAGGAACCCAAAAATATAATCCCAAATCTTGAAAAGTGAGTACTATCTAGCTGAAAAAACATAATCTGCTCAGTTCCATGCAGAAGCAATTTCACCCTGATCTTCAGCATCCATTCTTCACATTCCCATTCTATTCTTCTTTGCATGGGAATATTCCCATAATTATACTATTTTAAATGGTAATTTAAACTACCATTAAATAATGTATAGATATCAATTATTTGGTTGTCATGAATATTTCCTCAAGTTTGTCTCATTTTGTTTTATCAAAACTGAACTACTGTAAAAGGAGATCAACGTGCAGTAATTATTACTGCATAAAAACCCTACGTTTTGCTCTCTCTCTCTCTCTCTCTCTCTTCCTTAAAAGTCAGCTTTAAGGACCAATCTGTTTTAAAATAATTTATATTTTATCTAATTACCTGACTGGAAAAAGATAGCTTTCTTCCATTCCAAAGAAGAGCATCAGAGTAGTGTATGTCAGTCTTCAATTTTTGTCTGATTTATTTACAAATATTTCTATACAGAAGTGCAGAAATATGTAAATACTCTTGCTTTCCTGCATTCCTGCTGATTTCTAATGTGTCTAATGGAGATGAAGTTATAAAACAATACTTTGTATTCTGTTATGAATATTTCAAGAATTATTTATTTATTTCATGGATAGCTCATAGTGCTGACATTTGATTTATAGCAGTATGGATGTACCTGGGGTTGCTAAGGTTACCCATTTTCATTCACCCGCAGATATTTGAGATCTACATAATCCTATCACATCGTCCACTGCATTTCAAAGTGATGTTGATAAATGTTACCTTCCTTAGATGATATTTCCATTTAGATGTGATATATCTCAAGTCTTCTGTCTTTTAAAATATTGTAGTTGATGAAATTTTACATTATGTGCATAGCAGAGAGCCAAGTTAACACTTCCTCCTCCCAAATTTGAATTCCCCCCTTCCCAAAAAATTGTTACAAAGTAAAAAAAAAAGTATTTGGAATTCAAATCTGTCCTTGCAAATTTAAATAGTTATTTTTCAACCTTTATCACATTACCTTTATAAGAAAGGATGGGTAGACCTAGTCTTTACTAGAAAAGATATATCTCAGTGATTGGCATTTACACCCTAATCTCAGCTTTCTAAGCTGGCTAAAATATATTCAAATATCAGAATCTGAAAATGCTATATGGGAAAATTAATATAGTGAAATTAAACATTGCCATGGCACACATGATTTTTGTCTGTCAACATAATTTTCTTGATGAAAATAATTCTTTAGAATCAGAGCTAAAAACTAATAAAACCCTGTTCCTCACTATACAATAGTGTTACTTAAATTGGTGCCCACTATGTTAGCTGGCACAATGTTGATTTGTGTTTCTAATAGTGATGGTCCTCATCATTATAGGCCATTAGATTGGAGGAATCTGCTGTAAAAGTTTTTTACAGAGAATATTGAAGATAAGTTCATTAGGAGAGTGGCTGGCTAACATATACTTAACTGTCTCATATATGTAACGCTTGGACTATGGAATACTTTAAAGAATAGAGTAAATACTGGAGTAGAGTAGATTCTGGAAGAAAACTGTGTTAAGTACAATACTTAGTCCTTGACTATAATTGCTAAACAAGATGGTTGTTAAGTGAGGAACACTCAATTTTATGAACGTTTTTGCCGCACTTGTTAAGAACCGCAAATCATGCCATTCCTAAGTGAATTGTGCAGTTGAGCAAATCTGGTTTGCCCATTGACTTTGCTTGTTGGAAGCCAGCTGGGAAAGTTGCAAATGGTGATAATATGACCCTGGGATGCTGCAGCCATCATAAATATCCTTTGCTTACCAAGTGCCCAATTTTTTATTATGTAGGAATGCTGTGATGGTCATAAGTGTGAGAACCGGTCATAATTCACTTTTTTTCTGTGCCATTATAACTTCAAACAGTTGCTAAAGGAGTTCTTATAAATTGAGGACTAACTGCAAATGCATACTGGATGCTATTTTGCCAAGATATAATAATAACTCTATTGTGTGATTCCATAAGGATACCATTATGCAATGTGCTGTTGCTTATTTAGAAGGATACCATTATGTGATGCATTGTTGCTTAATAATAAGAGTTTCCCGAGCAATTGTATCTAACTGGCTGAGTCCAAAGTATCTCAAAACATGATCTCACTAATGAGCTGGTATAAAAAAATAAAGGTAAAATGCTAGCATTTTTGTATGACATGTTTTATACACCGCAACATTTTGGGTGCGTACAGCTTTAAGATAAGAAGTACTGTATGTTTTCTAACTTGTACGGATATATACACATTGTTTTAAATATTGCATAAACATTGAGGTAGAGGGGCTAAGAGAAATAATTCACCTCTTTTTCTTCTGTTAAATGTTGGAGTTACCATGGCTAAATGTGGTCTTTCTCCTAATCAGAATTTCTTCTTGAGCATTCCAGAACACTGTGGAAGAATCCTATGGCTGATGCTGAGTCTGTGCTGTATTTGACAAACTACAATGCTGCATCATCGTGATTAATCCTAATTTATTTGCAACTCCTATAAGAAGAAGCCATAGATGTCTCTTTCTCTCTTCAAAATGCTGTTATAGTTCATTTAGTGCAATCCATGTGCATGGCACTTTATAAATAATTGGTCTCCCACCCTTTCCTTCAAACCAAGCATCGCCCAAGAAGCTTATAATGATTCTTAATGTTTTCTGAGGTACTTGGCTTTATTTACTGATTAAGGTATGTTAAGTCTTTTGTCCAATTATGAATGATATTTATTGGGGCTTCTACATAGAGGTGGTTGTGGAAGGGTCCAGTCATTCTGATATGACAAAGAGAGGGGTCAAATAACAAGGCAAATATCTTCCTGCTGCTATGGAGCCTCCTAATGGTATCACTGTTGCACAAGCACCATCTAGATTAACTGGAAGAGTAATTTAGACAGAATACTACTATGTATACTCTTACTTTGTAGATAATGCAATAAAGGGAAATGTCCTCTATCCGCTTTTTCTTTAGGGCGTCCCCTTTTCTTTGTGGCCTGCTCACAAAATAATTCACATGGAAAGTGCTGACTATATTAAGTCTTTTTAGCCTCCCAGGCATCTGTATTTGAGATTGGTGGCCATATAAATTTAGTACATTTCTGTCTTTGTTTTAATAAAACTCCCATTTTCACACCTTCTGTTAGATATATTATATTGTACACACCCTATAAAATGTCTGGATAGTCTTCAAGCTGAGATTATTTAAGACCCCTGCAGGAAGAATTAGAAGGATTTCAACTGGGCAGCCATGTCATGGCAACCCAACTTCCATTTTGGAAGTAAAAGTTATATCCAGCTGAAATAATAGGTTTGGAACAATTGCACAGTAACTGCTTCTTGTTAAAGAAGTGGTTCCATAAAACAGGAAGTTGTGAAGACCAGGATTAGTTTAACAGATTAGTATAACAGAGTTGGAACGGACCTTGAAGGTCTTCTAGTCCAACTCCTTGCTCAAGCAATATATAATATAATATTTCAGGCAAATGGGTGTCCAATCTCTTCTTAAAAACCTCCAGTGATGGAGCATCCACAACTTCTGAAGGCAAGCTGTTCCACTCCTTGATTGGAGTCTTTGTCAGGCAATTTCTTCTTTGTTCTAGCTTGGTTCTCTCCTTGATAAGTTTCCATCCCTGTTCTGCTTTCAGGTATTTTGGAGAGTAGGTTGATTCCCCCCTCTTCTTTGTGGCATCCCCTAGATATTGGAACACTGTTATCATATCACCCCTAGTCCATCATTTTATTAAACTAGACTTACCCAATTCCTGAAGTTTCCACTTCATCAAAAGGTTTACAAGGCACTTGTAAAGATGGTTGATCTGATTGCATTGATGTTGTTATGGGGGAGTGGGTGTTTTGGTTTTTATGCTGTAGTTTTTAATGTTGTAAGCCATCTGGAGTCACCTATGTGTGAGTTAGAGGAGCATATAAATTTCTTAATTAAATAAATACTGTAGACTGCACCAACTGAAAATAGTAATGCACATTCAAAAGGGGCAGGGCTTTGATTATGTAGTTAGGCTCATTAACTTGTCTGCTTTGATTTTCCACACACCCATGTATGCAGGTTATAGAACTTGCTGTCATGTTAGTAAATGACTAAGCTTTACCAGCCCAACCATTTACCTATTTTATTAAGAAATAAACAAAATCACTGGTAAATAGCCTCCTTTAATTATTCTCATGACTTAATTATCTCTTTTATCAGGTTACAATGGGTTTTGCTTTACATATTGTAACCTTACATGCCAAAAGGATTTTTTAAAGATTTTATCCTAAAAAGCTCCCTACAAATATTTTGAATGAATGCCTGAATGATTGAATGCATCAATGAATAAATGTGGAATGGTCACAACTAATTTAACTAGCCTAATTTTTATTGTTCCTTGACAGGTCCTATAAAGGTAAAGGTAAAGGTTCTCCTTGCACATATGTGCTAGTTGTTCCTGACTCTAGGGGACGTGCTCATATCTGTTTCAAAGCTGAAGAGTCAGTGCTCTCTGAAGACATCTCTGTAGTCATGCGGGGCATAAATTTAAATTTGACAGGCTCAGTCCTTTCAACTGAAGAAAGAGCACCACCCAGGCCTCAATGATGTCTCCAACGAAGACGGAGAAGGTTCTCCTTGCACATATGTGCTAGTTGTTCCTGACTCTAGGGGACGGTGCTACTGTTTCAAAGCTGAAGAGTTAGTACTGTCCGAAGACATCTCTGTAGTCATGTGGTCGGCATGACTAAATGCCAAAGGTGCACGGAACACTGTTACCTTCCTACCAAAGGTAGTCCCTATTTTTCTACTTGCATTTTTTACGTGCTTACGAACTGCTAGGTTGGCAGAAGCTGGGACAAGTAATGGGAGATAACCTTGTTATGCGGCACTAGGGATTCGAACCGCTGAACTGCTGACCTGTCGACCGACAAGATCAGTGTCTCAGCCACTGAGCCACCGTGTCCCTTGACAGGTCCTATAAGTAATTTCATTTGAAGGAAGAAGAGTTTGCTTTTATTGCAGTTTCCATTTCTTATTCCACTTCTTCACTTTCAGACAAATTGTACATGTGAATGATTGCCTGCATTAAAATTACATTTTCTATTTGAAGTATCTTATTTTAAAAATATTTTTGATCTATGTATACTGTACAACATAACATTCTTATCATTAAGCATTACAATAGCATTGCCAGTGTACAAAACCTTGGATCAGATGCTTCTGGGTTTCCCCTCCTAAATTGCACAGGTCTAGCAACTCCTTTATTCAGCTCTACCCAACAATGTTTACTCATTACTATTGTTAAATGAACAATATAAAAAAAATAAAGATGGGTCATCTAATTTGGGAGTACATGAAAACAGGTGAAAAATGCCTCTCAAGGTATTAGGGAGATGGTTTGTGTTAAATACTTTGCAGTAAACTGGAAAGAAAACATAATGATATGTAAATATTGACAATGACATTGCCTTTTAAATAAGATAATTTTAAGTGCTAAGGGCAGGGGAGAGGGGGAGAAACCTGGTGAGAATTGTGGAAAAAAAGTGATTTAAATCCAGGTAATAAAACTATAAAGTTAATGAAGGAGCTGTGTTCCATTTGATTATGTAAGCCATTTGATAAGAACCTTCATAGGAGCTCAGTACTTAGGCTAATCAGTGCACACGATAAAATGGATGTTTAATGAAGCTGGACGCCAAGCAAAACATTGTATAATTGTACTAAGCAGCTCTCTAGGTAAAATGATAGCTTTTAAAGGATGAAATATAGTATGCATTTGGCTTACTGTTTGCTTAAGCTTCAGAACAGGTTTTTTTTATCATTTCATTTGCCAATGCATCTCTGAGGACATTTGTAACAATAATACAAGCTGAAAAACAAGCTATTAACTGGATCAAGAGATGTTATTCATTCAGAATAAACTATCAGACAATTTTATCCCCCGTGCACATTTTATTTTCCTTTGACAAAGAAATAATCTTAATTTGGAGAGAAAGTAAGTTTTTATAGAGATGTACAAAGCTTGGAAAAGATAACCATACTCTCAGAACAAGAGAAGGGAAAAGAAAGTAATCAGTATTCTGGAATATAACTATTATTTCATCACCTCTACCTGATGTTTTTACAGATATCCATGGAGGCAAATGATGTAGTTGTCTTTGTTCTTATTCTGGTGTAGGATTTCAGGGGCTTTAGTGCTGGGAAAGCCATTCTCCATTTTGAAATTGACCAGATGCAAATGAACAGAACAGAACAGTATAAGAATAGAATATTTTATTGGCCAAGTGTGATTGGACACACAAGAAATTAGTCTCTGGTGCATAAGTTCTCAGTGTATATACAAAACACAAGTAATATAATCATAATAATGATACCAATAAGAGAAGGTAATAGAAAAGACAAGAAGATGAATAGTAATACAGCCATACTACATGGGTAAATATCCTTAGCTATAAGACTGTACTCCTGGGAATTAGGTGTTCAGCAGAGTAATGGCACAAGAAATGACCATTAAATCACACACACAGTCATGAACATTAAATCACACAGACACACAGACACACACACACATGCACGCACACGCACACTTTGTTCATTTCTGTAGAAAGCAGCATAATAAGCAAAAATTAAAGACATGAGGCAAGAGGAAAAAAAAGCAAAATCCATCCATCCATCAACACCATTCCTTATACCCCTCTACTGTTAGGCCAAAAACCAAGAATGATATGTGACAATTTTTCCCAGGTGAGTCCTTTATTGTTTCACACCTATAAGCAAAATCTTGTCAGATTGTGAACTCTACTATCTCTATCTATAATGTACTCTGTAAGCTGTTAGGGTGGGACTGTCTTCACCCTCCTTATTTCACACATAATATCAAAGCTAAGTTGCCTCTTATTCCTCTGGCATGCACTCCCCTCCTCTTTGGGATCCACCTCCTCACTGCATTCTATCACACCCACAAGCCATCCTTATGTTTGCCATATCTCTACACTATTTCATGTACTGCCTCTTACTCCTTAAACACACCATTCATTTATTTATCTCAACTGATTATATATTATGTACTACTTTTCTACCAACCTGTGCATGCATTAATTTTTTACACCTATTAATTCATCTTTGGTGAACATCAGGGGTGAAATCCAGCAGGTTGTGACAGGTTCTGGAGAACTGGTAATGGAATTTTTGAGTATTTTGGAGAACTGGCAAATACCACCTCTGGCTGGCTTCAGAGTGGGGAGGGAATAGGGATTTTGCAATATCTTTCCCCCCGGAGTGGGGAGGGAATAGGGATTTTGCAGTATCCTTCCCCTGGAGTGGGTTGGGAATCAGGGGTGGGTTCTACTTACCTTTACTACTGGTTCTGATGATGCACGTGCTTTGCGTGTGATCGGCATGAGCGTTCCGCGCATGTGCAGTAACTTTTTTTGGGAAAAACCCTAAAAAAAGTGTTCTGCGCATGTGTGGAGCACAGGGAGTGCAGAGAACCGTAAGTACGGGCACGCGGGTGGGCCCAGCTCCCAGTTGTGGAGAACCAGTTCGGTGATGTCACAGTGTCACCGCTACTGGATCGTGCGAACCGGTGCTAACCAGGAGCAACCCACCACTGGTGGGAATGAAGATTTTGCAGTATCCATCCCCTGGAGTGGGGTGGGAATGGAGATTTTG
>JANHFM010001905.1:198307-214936 GCA_032468115.1 Grayia smithii
ACGTTCCCACAGAGAGGGCCTCCTCAGGGTGCCGTCGGTCAGTCAATGTTGGCTGGCGGCCCCCAGGGGGCGAGCGTTCTCTGTGGGCCCCCAACCCTCTGGAATGGGTTACCCACTGAGTTCTGGACTACCCTGACCTCCGCTCTTTCCGCCGGGACCTCTGCTGTTCTCAACATCCTGGCTGATATGATGAGAGGTGTTAATTTATTTTAATTCTGATTTTAATTTTTTGTTTGTAATTGATTTTAAGAATGTATTATTGTATTTTTTAACTTCTGTGAGCCGCCCCGAGTCCCTCGGGAGATGGGGGGCATATAAATACTATTAATAAATAAATAAGTCAAGACACCCATGCGGTCCCCCTGATTTGATGCCCCTTGTTAAAGCCCTGGTCGTTAAGTGAATCCCTCGAGTTGTTATGTGAATTCACACTGTTGTTAAATGAATCTGTTTTTACCGCATTAACTTTGCTTGCGGGAATAGCAATAGCAATAGCACTTATATACCGCTTCACAGTGCTTTCCAGCCCTCTGGAAGCAGTTTACAGAGTCAGCATATTGGCTGACCCAACAATCTGGGTCCTCATTTGACCCACCTCGGAAGGATGGAAAGCTGAATCAACCTTGAGCTGCTCAAAATCGAACTCCTGGAGTGAGCAGTGAGTTAGCCCGGAGTTAACTGTATTCTAACCAATGCTCCACCACGGGAAGCTACCTGGGAAGCAGGGGTGAAATCCAGCAGGTTCTGACAGGTTCTGGACAGGAACCAGTAGCGGAAATTTTGAGTAGTTCGGAGAACCAGCAAATATCACATCTGGCCGGCCACAGAGTGGGGTGGGAATGGAGATTTTGCAGTATCCATCCCCTGGAGTGGGGTGGGAATGGAGATTTTGCAGTATCCTTCCCCTGCCACACCCACCAAGCAACACCATGCCCACCAAGCCATGCCCACAGAACTGGTAGTGAATAAATTTGGATTTCACCACTGGGTCAACATTCTATCGAAATACACAAAATACTATATTTTTTTCCATCTATTCTTCTTGTGAAACACAAGTATCTGATTTGATATTTTACTTTTCAGATACACAGTCCTTGTTGTATCATGTAGATGAATACTGCAAAGAATTCAAATATCAGTGAACAACATGGAATATTTTGTATAAAAACCAGTATACACAGTCTTGCCTCTTAGGTGTAGCATTGCTGAATGCTATCCCAATTAGTAGATGAGGCGTCTTAATTTTTGTAAAAGCATTCATGTTGCCTTCCAAGACAGCCCCATGTAGAGGTTTATATAAAAGGTGACAAAGATATGAATTATTGTTGCTCAGTATCCTGGTGAAAAGTAAAAATCTGATTTATACAAATGAATCTCCTTGTTTTGGTTTCTTTCTTGCTACCTAGAGGACTAATAAAATTATTTTTCTAATCATCAGGCACAGATACAATCTTCACACATACATGCATTAATCAAGTTGCACAGCCACTCCATAAGCAAACCACATCCATATTTTAACATTTCTTCAGTTAAAGCATCAATAATGCACAAGAAGAAATTTCACTATGTTTAGATTGTCATGCAAGCAATTCCTGCTGAAATTCTTGCTCCTATACATTATATACACCCACCATTAAGAGGGGGTGTTACCATTTTTGCATCTAGTTCTTCTATCTCCTTCTCAGTGTACCGTATTTTTTGGAGTATAAGATGCACCGGAGTATAAGATGCAACTTAGTTTTTGGGGAGGAAAATAGGGGAAAAAATCTCCCTACCAGGTATTCATCTGGCTAGCGTCCTTAGTCTGGCAACTTCAGCACATTAGTTTGCTGGTTTTGAGTATGCGTGTGCACTTTTTATCTCCTACTTGGGGATAAAAAACAGCTTCTAAAGCACAGCTGATCTTTGGAGAGAGAAGCAATGAGAAAAGCAGGTGAAGCCCGGAAGATCACTTCACTTGCTAGCACCTCGTTAGGGCTGAAAAAAACCTTCTAAAGCACAGCTGAGCGTTGGAGGGAACAGCAATGAGAAAAGCAGGCAAAGCACAGAAGATCGCTTCACTCACTAGCGCTTCGTTAGGGCTGAAAAAAAGCTTGTAAAGCACAGCTGAGAGAGAGCAGCA
Organism: Grayia smithii; assembly: GCA_032468115.1. Lineage (NCBI taxonomy): Eukaryota > Metazoa > Chordata > Lepidosauria > Squamata > Grayiidae > Grayia > Grayia smithii. The sequence continues at coordinate 200,430 of JANHFM010001905.1, forward strand.
ATGAGAAAATCAGGCAAAACGCAGAAGATCACTTCACTTGTTAGCGCCTCGTTAGGCTGAAAAAAAGCTTTGAAAAAGCTACATTCGGAGTATAAGACGCACTCAAAATTTCAGCCTCTTTTAGGGGGGTGGAAATACAGTATGTTCTTTCAGAACTGTTTGAGGATTTGAGAGTTCAATTGGAGCCTTGCTGTCCTACTCCAGGACAGGAAGCCTTCCAGATGTTGATCTTAATTTTCTTCAGCTCCAGCTGGTATGACCAATTGTAAAAGATTATAGAAATTGTAGTCTAAATACATCTGTAGCATCAGGAAGTAACTTCTTGAAAATCCACAGACTTTCTAAGTCATCAATAGTTTCAAGCATCCTCTATTTGTTCCTCCCCTTCTCTGAAGTATTGGTCATAACTTTTTTGTCTTGAAGGAATAGGATAAAATAAACCATGACCCTACTGAAAAACATGATATTCTATTAATTCTGTGAAGAAGAAATGCACACATCAGAGATGAATGGATAGGGAGATTGGGTGTAGGTGTTTCTATGGAAATGCTAGTCTAAGAAGTCACTTGCACTTTAATTAATTAAAAAAAGAAAAAAAAAGATTCTTCAGAAAATGGACATTTGCCTAAATGCTACAAGTGGAAGGAAATTAAATTGCACTAAACAACTGCAAAGAATGGGAAAAGATGGATGGAGGAGCAGTATATGATTAATAATATAAGTAATAATATCAATAATGACAATATTTGCCTCAGTAGCAAAAACTAACTAACTTAGGGAAGAGTTTACATCTTTAGAAGTATATTAAATATGATAGGAAGATGGAATATTTTTTGTAGAAGTGGAAGGGAGATTCTTATGTTCAAGAAGGAGATTATTGAGATGTTGTAAATCTTAAGGGCAGATTGAAAATAAATTTCAGGTCTAGATAATATCTAAGAGTTCTTAAAGAAATGAATTATAACATAGTCAGAAAGTTAGCAAGTGAAATTAGTTTTGAAAAAAAAAGATTCATAAAGAAAATTACAGGGCATTTAATATAACATGTGTTTGTGATATATTTCTGGAAAACATTAATAAAGATCAAAATACCAAACAACAAAATATAAATCTGGTTGAAGAGTCAACAAACTTCATAAGTAGTAATTCCTATCTTTTATCATTTGCTGAAAAATCTCAATATTATAGATAAGGATAAATAAACATTATATATCTGAATTTTTATAATAGGAACCATCTTTTTATTGGTTCATAACTAGTTATATAAGTTAAGAGAAAGAAGGATTTAAACAGAGAAGGAAATCAAAAGGTGAGAAACTTTCAAGTCTCATCAAAAGGATTAGCTTTCATCTGGCAAGCTTTATAATAGGAGCAGTCTTCTTATTGGTTGATAACTAATTAAAAATAGAAAGTAGAGACCTGAATGAATTATTAGGTCTTCCACTGAAAGGACATATATAGAAACATCCCCAAGATCAATACTGTACCAATGCTTTTTAAGTGGTTTTATTCATCAGTGATTAAGACTACTTGAACTAGGTTTCTTCAGTTGGATTAAAATATCATTATGCAGATATGGAGAACACTACGCTGGAAAAGTAGTAAGCTCAAAAAGTGGGCTGGCCATGTTTGCTGAAGAGAACCATCCCAAAGTAAGTCAGGAGAATGGATACTAAGCTGATATATATATATATATATAATGATGTCTCAATGGATGCAATTGTGATTCACATTGGATAAAACCACCACTACACGCTGATGAGGTCTTTGATTTCTTTTCAGAGTTGTCGTCCCTTTTAAAAGAATCTTTCAAAACTTCATTGAAGGCCTCATTCAACATCCAACAAACATTTATCTTTTTACAGTAGATTTTTTAAAAAGGGTTTTTTAAAAAAAAGACCCTCTCAACCTAGGAGATTAAAACAAACAAAACTCTGTGTAATGGAACAGCTGCATAAATTATATAAAATCATACATGGTTGAGACATTTTCTCAACTTCTGATAAACAGTATTGCAACTTTGTAACCATGCACAGAAATTAAATTTAGGAACTTTAGAAATTTAGGAAATTTAGAAACCTTGAAAGCAAATACTTCTTTACCCAACAATAGTTATAATTATTGAATTGCTGCCATCTGAAAAAAGTAACTTTGATATAGACATTTTAAGAAGTGGGCCGGACAAATTCAATAAATGTTGGGTGATTTGATGGAAAGATTAAGTGACTTAATAGTCTGTAATAGAAGCTGTTTCTTACCTGCAGAATTCATAAGAATAACTATTTGGGATTCAAATTTTCTTGAATGTTTGAGCTTTGGCCCTTATACAAATGGCTTATATAAGTGGCTGAATTTGAGACTTCTTCACTATAAAACCTAAGTTCTGCTGCAAAGCCCTGGTCTCCTTTTTTAAAATCAGCAGTGAAGTATTCAGTGACTTTTTATGGGTAAGCCGTGGCCTTATAAAATTGCCACATTCTGATGTAGTAAAGAAGGCATACATAAAACCAGAGATTCTGATATGCATGCAAAATTCATAGCCTGTCAAAATAAAAAATCATCAAATGTTTAGTGTGTGATGATTCGTTTGTAGATTAAACAGGGACCATGCTTCTTAATCTTCCCTTTCATAGCCAGTTCCCAGTTGCTTTTATATTTATAACACATTCTCAGGCCACTCCATGGTTTATGTAAACATACATTATGGAGATAGCCAGAGCACATGATTAAATCAACATCTGAATGTGTCTAAGATCTGTTATCACTCCTGCACAGAGTGTATTAATGCCCATGTGATAAAAATGTTACTTTGCTGCTGCTAAATTATGCAGATATTTAGGGGAAAAAAAGTTAATTCTGAAGAGGTCTTATGAAGCAGATACAAATCTATTGCTATTGGTTATTAAAGGTTATTATATATTGATAGCCTAGGATTTATTACTGAAAGAATAAACCGATCACTCTGGATTGGATAGTAAACTCTGGGGAATAAGCCGCTGAGCTGTTAGCTTGGGGTAATCTATCAGTAGGAGGAGAAGTTGCGTTCTATCAATTAAAGGAACAAGCAATTCTACTGATTTGCTACTGGCAGACTAATAGAGATAATGGGTTTTACTGGACAGCACAGATACACAGCAGTAGCAATATATATATATATCCCAGTTCATTAAAGCATTATGACTGTTGCTGTACAGATATGTAACTGAAGGACATCTGGCACCAGAGTGTCTAGCTTGGACAGAACTGCAGCAGAAGCAGGGAACAGTAATGGAGAAAAGTCTATGCCTTTCAGTTTGACGGCATACATTAATGAGTTTATGACAGGATTAAATTATTTGAATAGAGTTATATTTAGTTTTATTAGGCTGCTGTCCTCCCCTCCTTGTTATCCAATGTTTACGGCATTTGGGCCTGACTTGTAGCAGCCCCTCTAACTATAAATATTTCCTCTGCCACCTTTGCTTAGTGGATGTAATGATGCTATTCCCAGTATGACGAGGTTTCTCTTTGAGTGAATCTATTATGACTGACATGACTCAATGCAGCACAGAGGTCAACAGCTGACACCCAGTAGTAGACATCATCTCTAAATCCCAACTGCATTGTGGATCAGAAGATAGGGTGGGCTCTGAACAGCTGGTAGACAATCATTATAAGCCTTCAGAGAATTGGAACTAAACCCACTGGTAGATGGACTGAATCCTAAATCATTGGAGAAAATCTGAAGAGAGGCCAAGATTAATAATCAAGTGAAACTTCCAGTTTCCAAGAACTACAAAATGCATGAATAGTCTAATCTTCCTATGGAATGGACAGATGGCAGCTGGAACACCTGAGCTTTCCTTTCTATGTTACATTTAAAAGCCCTAGACTTGCAGATTTGTTGTATTGCCTTCTAGAGAAGTTTAGTTGTACAGAATTCATGGTGATATTAAGACAGAAGAAAGAAAAGAGAAGACTGAAAGGGATGAGAAAACCTGGTGGCAAGACAGTGGTGCTGAGTGTGGAACGATATCAATGGTAAAAGAGTGTCCTAATAATAATTTTGGCTGGGCTCTTATGAGTATTTCAATCAGTTGGGAAACATGGTTCAAGGAACAGCAGATCAGAGTGGCTAAGTTGTTGGTCTTTGCAAAAAGCCCCACAGTGTTGATATTTAGATAAGGGGGTCCAGGGCAGTGGTGGGATTCAAATTTTTTTACTACCAGTTCTGTGGGGATGGCTTGGTGGGGATGGCATGGCTTGGTGGGCGTGGCTTGGTGGGCATGGCAGGGGAAGGGTACTGTAAAATCTCCATTCCCACCCCACTCCAGGGGAAGGATACTGCAAAATCCCCATTTCCCCCCGATCAGCTGGGACTTGGGAGGCAGAGAATAGATAGGGGCAGGTCCAGTCAGAGGTGGTATTTACCAGTTCTCTGAACTACCCAAAATTTCCACTACCGGTTCTGCAGAACTGGCCAGAACCTGCTGAATACCACCTCTGGTCCAGGGTATTAGTTACCACTCTTTATAGAGTACTATAAAGTTCTAACATATGCTGGTGAAACATGGACACTAATCTCACAATCAATACAAAAGCTACAAGTGGTGCAAAGATACATGCTCGGCATCACAAGACAAGATAGAAAGACCTGCACATGGATTAGAGAACAAAATGAAAATATACAATGTCATCAAAAGAGTAAGAGAATTGAAATAGAAGTGGGATGACCATGTACCAAAAAGAACTGATGGCAGGTGGACTAAGGCAGTCATACAGTGGATCCCACTTGATAAAAAGCATCCACAAAAGAGACCTAAAATAAGATGGATCAACGACATCAGCAAGTATTGCCAGCCCAACTGGCAAAAGAAAGCTCAAGACTGTATTCATTGGAAACATGCTGAAGTGGTCTTCATCCTGTAGTGGTTAGTCAATGACTAGAATGATGATGATGATGACAGTACTATTGAAAACTTTGAAGGTACATACAACATAGTGTTTAATACAAGTATGCAGGAGTAGGCGTTTTCTAGGCAAAGATAAGAAGAACAAGCAGGGAATCTAGAATTTTATTTCTTCTTAAGGGACTAGTGTAGAGTTGATTACACGGACTTGAATACAAACTAAGTATAGAGCGGGAGTTATGATGTATAAAATTGTCCCAACTCTCTCAAATCTTGCTTTTATTCCCAACTTTGTGTCTTTTTTATGACACTAAGGAATACGTATTTATACAATTATTCCAGCAGAGTTGAGAAAGTGAACCTGAAGAAATATTTATATCTTTATTACGGATATTAATGTCCCGCTAAATAGACAAATTAGATATTTTAATTTGATTTGGTCATCAACATTGTCATCACCTGAACTCCATAAAAATACAAGAAAGCAGGGATGTCACTGACTCTTGGAAACACCTATGAAAGTACATGCTTCTTGAAATAAGTATGCATTATAGCTCCACAATTAGTGGTCTCACTATTATGGGAGAGCCCAGAGTAATATAATTAATAACTGTAGGTGTCATAAGTGAATAATGGATGTTCTATTTCAGGCAGAGGAATAAATGAATAATCCTACTATAAACCCATTAAAGATGCACAGGCAGCAAAGTGTATAGGTTAATAAAATGTTCAATAATAAATAAATTAACTGAGTGGTAATAAATTTCAAGGGTTTGTCGTCACTCCATTTGTGGACGACAATGAATGTATATGAAAAAGCAACTCTAATAATCAAATTCAGGAGAGGGTGTATCCTGAACCACTGCATTCACTGAAAATATGAGAAATAGAGAAACCATGTTTATATATCAAGCTAAAAAGACAAAACATTTTGGTTATCTGTGCCTATTGCCCTTTTAACCTCACTTTTGATGCATTGTAACCAAGGTCTGATGTTTATTGTGAGTTCATGTTACAAGAAGCATTGTTTTGCACTTGCAGAAGTGAAACATCATAATCGATGGTAAATCCTGATTACAGTTTGTATAATTGCAAGAAGCTCACCATTTTAGAGTTAAATGACACAATCATCTTCAAAACGTGATTAAAATGCAGTACACCATGAAGGGATGGTTGTGATAAGTTAAAACATCAACAAAATATTAAAATATTCAGAGTAACAAAAAGCAACCAAGACAATAACACAATTAAGTCCATTAACTACAACCATCTCCCTACAGGTCAAATCCCTACTAATAGTCATCACATGGGCAACATTTAACCACTAAAGGACTTCTGAAATTTGATATATTCTATAAAGCCATCACTGTGGAGATAAATCTAATATCCATGGGGGTATAAAATGCATAATCACCTGGATTATGAGGTTCATAATTAGCTCCCCTTCTCTCTTGGAAATGTGGGATTCATGATGATTGGACAGGATGGATTGATTCAGGGTGGAGAACACAGTCTTGAAGATATTTTGGCACCATGCAATATAGAACAATATAGGTCAAGGCCAGCACTTTGAATTGCAATTGGAAGCTCCTATTGTATGTCCTTAAGCATAGGTGTAGTATGCTGTTGATGGATGACACCTATCAGTCATCAGGTCACTACATTCCATACTAGTTATAGCTTCTGGGTTATCTTCAAATACAGTCCCATGTTGGCATGTTGCAATAATGTAATCTAGTGATGAAGGCATGAATTACTGTTGTGAGATTCTCAGGCTCCAGGTAGGTTGGCGAGTGGCACACAAATCAAAGGTGGGCAGACTCTCCAGCCATGACCTATGCCTACCCATTCAGGATCATGAATGAATGATCCTTCAAGGTTACTGCTTCCCCAATGACAGACAGTAACAGAGCTGGCTAAGTGCCTTGATGTACAAGTAACAAGTCTATCTTGTTTGGGTACAACTTCAGTCTTCTTTTCCCCATCCAGACCCCAACAACATTCACATAGCAAGAGAAGACTTCCACAGAATTGCCAGCTTGTTCTAAAATACATTTCGATCTCATCAGCATGTTGAAGATACCATATCCTGTACCAATGGACAACCTTTTCCGTGGATGGATGACAATTTAGTGATACCTGATGTGCAAGAATTGTAATAGATACAGTATTGGCAGATCAATGTGCTGAGTAACAAGTATGTCAGTTATCCAACAACAACAATCTAATAATTTAAATCCACTAGAAAGGGAAAAAATTGAGGTAGAGAGAAATTGAATGAAGATGAGTTAAGACAAAAAGAAGGATTTAAACAGAGAAGAAAATCAAAGGGAGAGAAACCTTCTTTAAATCTCACCAAAAGAATTAACTTTCATTTGGCAACTTTACTTCCCAAGCTCAGTCTAACTTTAAAGGTTGTTTCTAGCCTTTTCAGTGGAAATATCTGAAATTATTTGTAGTTCCTGCTCATTTACTTGTTTTCAGCACCATCTTCTAATTCTGGTCTTCTCAGTGAATGTAGACCATCCTCCTCCCAATTCAAAGTTAATTATTTGGGACAGAAAAATCCATCTTCCAGTTGGGGAAAAATGTTATCCATAGGTGAGTTCTTTCACATGCCTCCCACATCAGTTCAGTTAGCCTTCTTATGGGTGGATTCCATTACACATTTTTTCCTCTATAAAGTTATGCCAGTAATCCTCGATTGATATTTATATGAATTAATATCACTGTGTGAATTAATTATAGATTTGGCTAGCAGAAATTTGAATGATATTAGATAAGGAAAAACTAAAGATTCATAACAGGAGCCAAAATCCTTTCTAACACTAAAGACTAAGGATCTAGGGAGAATTCAAATCCCCAGTATATTAATTTTTCAGTCTTAGTACTTTGATTGCAAGTGATTTTTAGCAGTATGTAATTTCATTGCATTCTTTGTATTTAGTATCTAGAACAGTATAACATTTGGCCTTAACTATGAAATGTTTCTTGCACAATTGTTAGGAATAAATAACATTGTACCTTGACTTAAATAAAAGTCATACATTCCTTGGGATTTATTGTTCACAAATTCCTCAAGGAACAGAAAAAATTCTGTTCAGAGCTCAAATTTGAGTGTAAAACTATTTGTGAAACAAAATATTATAACTAAGCTACCCAAAATATTATTAGCAACTCATTTGGCTTTGGAAAGGACACTATACCAAATCAATGAAACCTGAAAGCAATCTGGTTTATGAATAATTGTTATGACAATTTGTGATTCCTGCATAATTCCATGAATAAATGTTTGATGAGCATATATTATTTATTTATTTATTATTTATTAATAAAATTTATATGCCGCCCTTCTCCCAAAGGACTCGGGCCGGCTCACAAAAATTTAAAAAATACAATAAACATTTTAAAATCATTTAAAAATATCTATTAAAAGCAGATTAAAACCAATTAAAATAAATTAAAACCCGTCATCAGATCAGCCAGATTGTTGAAACAGCCACGTCTTCAGGTCGGGGCGGAAGGAGCAGAGGTTGGGGGCAAGCCGGAGCTCAGTGGGTAACCCATTCCAGAGGGTCAGTGCACCCACAGAGAATGCCCTCCCCCTGGGGGCTGCCAGCTGGCATTGTCTGGCTGACAGCACCCTGAGGAGGCCCTCTCTGTGAGAACGCATGGGACGATGGAAGGATGTTATTGGAAGAAGGTAGTCCTGCAAGTACCCTGGTCCTAAGCCATGTAGGGCTTTATAGGTCAGTACCAGCACCTTGAAGTGGATCCGGAGAGCCACCGGTAGCCACTGCAGCTCACACAGGAGAGGTGGCACACGGGAGTAACGGGGAGCTCCCGTAACAACCCGCGTGGCTGCATTCTGGACTAACTGGAGCCTCCGGGTGCACCTCAAGAGCAGCCCCATGTAGAACACTATCTTTGACCGTCTCTTCTTGCAGGTTCAAAATTATGAGATTTGGTTTTGTCTAAGAGGACATCAAATAGGAGACCTTAATGTGCATCAGGTGCTAATTGCCTTTATTGAATAAAATCCACTAATCTGGAAGTTTATAAATTAGTGGCAATCATGTCATAAAACTTCTTAGATTATTGAATGTTCCCCCCTTCAATAAGAAAATACAATGGGAAAGAAAATTAGGGCTTACCCACGTCCTGTGGTTTGACATTGTCAGAACTGAGCTCTAAAATTCCTACTGGCTCCTGAAGACCATTTTATTTGGCAATCTGGTGGTATTTGATATGCTATATTTATAATTAACATCATGTTTTTGATGCTGCTTCTGCTATGCAAACTCATAAAGAATAATATAAAAGAAAGAAAACTACAAAAGTAGACCATATTAAAGAATGGCGACAGGAAGACGATTGCCAGAAATAGCAATTCTGTGTCTCTGTTTCTTCTTTCCATTACTGTAGCTCCCAAACACTCTTCTGAAATATAACCACTGCTATAAAGCATTATTTGTTGCTACAGATGCTAGACTGGAAAATATTATAGCTATATATACTGTATGTACATAAAACTATGCAGAAAATGAAAATCTTGGATTTTACAAGTATCTTCATCTAAAGTTTAGATATCAGGTTTGCACAAATGTTGTTCTTTGGCTGAACTTTAACTATTGATTGTATCTATTGACTGTATTTATATATCACCAGACTCAAGAAAAGACTGGTGGTTTACATCATACAAACACAAAAATGCAGTAAATCTACCAAAGTACATCTTCAAAGGGAAGTTGTTTTACTGAAACTGCAGTTGCAACTAAAAGTGCCTGTGAACTCTTCTCTTCACTCACCTGCCTGAGAGATCATTAAAAGATGTTCATAGCAAGTGCATTCTGCTCAGATCATACTGCTGCTATGGGCCACCATCTTGTACATTGGAGCCATGTATTAATGGGTTTCTTGGTGCTTGATAAGCCCTTTGCTTTTGTAAATATATTGCCTACCTCCACAACAAGTTAGAAGAACAAGTTATGAAGATGCTTGAGAATTCAGCTAGTCAACTAGTGTTGGAAGCTGTCAGGGCTAAAGTTGGGAACTTAATTCTTTATATGTAGCAAACTGCCAAGACTGCAGTAGGACCATTTTTTGGATAATATAGTGCTTTTAGTATATTGTGTAGTGTTCCTGTTTTGGCCGAGTCCTCGATAGAAAACCTAGACATTTTAACTCAGCAATGGTATTCCCTGTTTCCCCCAAAATAAGACATCCCCTGATAATAAGCCCAATGGAGCCAAGCACTTATTTCAGAGTTAAAAAAATAAAATAAAATAAAATAAGACAGGGTCTTATTTTCGGGGAAACACGGTATGTAGAGTATTTTGATGTGCTACTTGGATCTGGTTCCTCCCATTGTTTCTTATTTTTGCATCCTAATTGAAATTGTCTTTCTTAGTCTCTCAATACTTCAAGCAAGAGGTTATAGCCTTCTGACCACAGAATTGACAGATATTCATATAAAGGGCTAGGTTGTAATCTGTTGGTAATCTGTCTATATGTAAATGAAAACATTTATGGTAACAAAAATCAGACATTTAAACTGTCAATATTCATGATAATAATAAATCATTAAAACCATTCATAATATTTTGATCGGTAAAGGAGTTAATGATACACAAAATGTAATTTCTAGGAGAAGACTATGCCACAGCCCTAGAATCATAATGGGAAATGCACATTGTTTAGCTTTGCTCTGACCCTCATCCATATGTATCTTAAGAATGTTTGCTGGGATAAGCATATTGGATGGATCAACTCTGGCTAGAGAAAACCAACCTTGTTTAGGGTTGCATAGATTAAAGCCAACATATTCAATTGTATCTAGGTAGCTATTTGCAACCAGTGCAGAGTGCAGCCCACTTGGGAACAATCACGCTGAAAGCCTAGGGTTGCTCACCTGTGGCTAGCTGTTCCTCAGTTCACTCATAAATATCCCAAGCTCTTTGCAGAATCTCCCTGAATCTATAAGTTGCTGAAGCACACACTGTAAAAGGAGCCATTCACCCTTATTTACATTTCAACTTCTTTTAAAATGCAGTAATTAAATCACCTTTACCTAGCTGAGAATCGCAGGTGAAAGAGACATCGGAACATCCATTTTTCAAACAGAGTGATGGAAGAATCTCACTGAATCGGATTCAGATCTAAAGTGACATTTGCATTTGTTTGGACACATTTCTTCCAAAGAGAGAATGTTGCAGCAAATAGCGGTAGAGTTTCCAATGAGTGGGCTGTGGTGTCAGTTCACAATAAGGATAGAACATGTTAAAAGGAGACCACTCAATTGGAATCCCAGAGCACTATATCAGCACTTAATAGGCCTGACTTCCGTGGATAGGAGATGACTGGCTAAAAGGCCAAGTGCAGCATCATTTAAAAGACTGCCAAATTGGTTTCTTAAAACAAGAGAAGACTTCCTATCATTGATGTGCTAGAAGGGACTCCTGGGAAACTCTTGTTAAAATTCAGCTACCAAACTATAAAAGAGAAGGCTGGATGATTTCCCATCTTCTAATGAGGTTTCTTTGTTTGTAAAAGAATTGCTTCTAAAAACGTTGCTAACAATTGAAAGATCAACATCATTAAAGCTGCACATCATGTTTTTAAAAGCCAGAGGGGAGGGGAAAAAAAAAAGATCTGGCAAAGCTAAACCTTAGTCCATCAAGAGGGTGTATCATAACTGAAGGGCACTGAAAAGCCCCTGGTTTTCCACTCCTGCCAATCACACCTCTCTTGGTGACACAGCAGACAGTGAGGCTTCCAAAGGCAACTTTAATCAGTAAGGGGAAGACATCAGCCTTTCAATAATTCACAATAGTCTCAAAGGTTGTCTTCTCCCTATTTCAAATATTCATCCATTGCTCTGACGCCATAATTAATCCTAGGATTTTATGTTAAAATATTATTTTACAATCAATAAAAGATGGAAAAGAATAAAAACAATGTATACACACAGGTCTGTAGTAGGGAGGACAATATAGTCATATTTCCTGCAGGAAAACAGTCATCCGGGTTCTATAGGGTGTAGCCCAAAAGTCAAGAGGGCAGTTGTGGCACACATTAACAAAAAACAAACAAACAAACAAGCAGAGTTTTGATTGCACTGTCACAGCCACCCTCTAGACTTTGATGATCACACTGCTGCAGACCCGCATGGAAACAGGATGTAAGTTAAAGAAACAATTCCTATTCAGTTGCAAGAGCATCCAGTACAGTAGGGTTTTCAAACTCACATTGTCATGGCAGCATCATGTGATGTATTGGGACTTTTTTCCCTTTCGCTAAACAGGGCATGGGCATGGTCAGTGAATGATGCATCCAGCTCGCGGGCCAGGAGTTTGACAGCCCTGCAGTAGAGCAATAAACAGGGAAACCAAGCAACACCAGGACATTCAATGTGGCCCTATGAGGTCTGCTTAAACTCAAGAGAAGTTTTTTTTACACACCATGGAAATCCCTGCCTACCATATTACTGCTGAATGGGTCTGGTGCACCACAACTCTGTGCTTGAAACTTGGTCCTTTAGAAACAGTTTTTAGCCCTGAATGATAATGAGAAGATTCCAGAGAATAATTTTAGAATGAGATGTGATTACAATCTCATAACTGGATGTGAGTAGAACAGCTGATTCCTACACTGATCAGTAGTCTAGATGCTGCTTGGAAACCACATAAAGGAGAGCCAGTTTGGGGTAGCGGTTAAGGTACCAGGGTAGAAACCAGAAAACTGTGAGTTCAAGTCCTGCCTTAGCCATGAAAGCTAGTTGGGTGACTTTGGGCCAGTCTCTTTCTCTCTTTCAGTCCATGAAGTCAGACTCTGACAACAAGCTAATTCCAAGTCATAGTAATTCCTATCATACTAATGAATCAACATTCATAAAGCAGTGATGGCATAGTGGATAGAATGCAGTATTGCAGGCACGCTCTGCATTCTCATTGCCAGGAGTTTGATTCTGACAGGCTCAAGCATGGCTCCAGGCCAGTGGTGGGTTGCTCCCAGTTCTTTCGGTTCTTTAGAACTGGTAGTAAAAATGGCGGGAGGCTCCGTCCACCCAGCTGGATGTCATAATTCACAATCTGCACATGCGCAGAAGCATGCATGCTCCTGTTGCGAACCGATAGTAAAAGTAAGTAGAACCCACCCCTGCTCCAGACTCAAGGTTGACTCAGCCTTCCAAGATCAGTAAAATGAGGACCCAGATTGATGAGTGTGTGTGTGTGTGTGTGTGTGTGTGTGTGTGTGTGAATATACTGACTCTGTAAACCACTTAGGGCTATAAAGCACTTGAAGTGTATACAAGTCTAAGTGCTATTGCTATTTGACTGATTCAAAACAACAAAAACAAAAATGGACCCTGGAGTTGCAGAAAATCTCTGTGAAGGGGAAAAAAAAAAGAAAAAAGGAAAAGGCTCTCTTGCTTTCTCAAAAGAGACTTGGCTTCTCACCCTTACATCAAAACAGCAGGGGAAAAATAGTCAGAACCTTCCCATCATAATTTTCCTAGGTACAATCCCTTATTGGAAAATTTAAAACTTGGTAGAATTCTTGTGTTGCTACTTTAACCTACCGTATGTATTAACACATCTGACTAATTAGTTATTTTGAGTGAGTTATTCTTGGGATTAACTGTTTCCAGTTCAGGAAGCTGTCAGAGACCTGACACTGCCTATCACTAGCAGATAAATTATTTTTAAGAATACAGTTATTGGCTGCAGGGTAGCTGCTTATATCGATCTCTACAGACTATAGGTCCAGCATGGTTACAAAAGAGATGGGAAGAAAGGAGATAAAAATAAGACGAGAAAGCTAGCAAGATGAAAGAGACAGACATAAAGTTATGAGCTATTATCTAATGAAGGAGCTTTATTGTAATGTATTGTTCTGGAGCAGCTATTTAAGATCCTGCAGAAAAGATAACAATTTGGCAATGAAAGTAGAACACATTATAGCAATATTGAACATTATCAGTTTGGTATCTGGATATGAATGTAGAAGGTCTGTACAAGCTAAGGATAAATCCCTATACATTTATCTACCATTTGTATAAAATGATGCTATTAGACAATTTTACATTATTTTGGAGTACCTTTTCCAATTTGCAAAGAAAATTTTTTTTTTATACAAGCCATTGTTGCTTGTATTTCCTTCCATGCAAAAATATTGTGATGGAATGCTTTGAATTTGGGTATATACAGAAGTACCTAAACAGAATATGTAGATTCACTTTCTAAATTCTTTTACTGCATCATTTTAAAATAATGATGAAAAAAATGGAAACCCCTCCCCCCCAAAATAGAAAGACAGACATTCTCAAGGAAATAGAAAACAGTGCATATTTAAAAAAAATAAAATAAAAGGGAAAAAGAACAAAGAGAACAAAGAAAAGAAAGGTCTAATAATATATCACAACAATAAATATTTGCAATTTTATATATAGTTCTTCAACTGCATATATGTTTTTAATACACTTATATAATTCATGCTATTTTTAACTAATTGTATTTTGTAAAAATGAGTCCCATATTTCATTGTATTTGTCCATACAGAACAGAGGTCTTCAAACTTGGCAGCTTTAAGACTTGTAGACTATAACTCCCAGAATTC
>JANHFM010001905.1:215635-226613 GCA_032468115.1 Grayia smithii
TCCACAGGGTCGGCGCTCCCACAGAGAAGGCTCTCCCCCTGGGTGCCGCCAGTTGACATTGTCTGGCTGAGGGCACCCTGAGAAGGCCAACCCTATGGGAGCGAACCGGGCGCTCGATTTAACTCGAATATATTGCTAGAAAATTGAATCCAGATGATACAGGGGATGATAATGATTCTATTGTTTGATAAATTGTTACTCGATTCATGAAAGTATACTCTGTTGATCATACATATATGTTCAGTCCACTAAATGGTCACTATGCTTCCTGATCAGCTACAATCTTTCAGCCATATTGATGCAGATTTTTTGCTATGGGAGGTTCTTCTGTGACAGCCTAAATGAAATGTTACATTAATTCTAAGAGTCTACAGAGATTCTCAGTCATCCAGATCATTGTTATCCCAAAGCTGCTTTTTCAAAAAGCACCTGGGCTTTCTTTGTTTTTCTTTGAAGACGTTTCACTTCTCATCCAAAAAGCTTCTTTAGTTTTGGTGGAGAATGGAAGGATTTGTATTCCCTGAAGTCATCCGGTCATTAGCACTCTCTCTGAGAGTCATTGAGGCTACTTCAGTGGTGGGATTCAGCCAGTTCGCACCTCTCACCTGGAGAACTGGTTGTTAACTTTCTAAGCAGTTTGGCAAACTGGTTGTTGGAAGAAATCAGAGAACCGGTTGTTAAATTACTAGAATCCCATCACTGGACTACTTGGAGATTTATCTGTGCTGTCAGGTTCACCTGAATTATACAAATGGGTGTGGAACCTTCTTTCAACAGTTCCAAGAAGATTCCACACCCATTTGCACTATTCAGGTGACCCTGAGCTTACAGATAAGCTTCCAAGTGGCCTTAACAACTCTCAGAGAGAGTGCCAATGACCAGTTAACTGCAAGGAATATAAATCCTTTCATTCTCCACCGTTCAGTCAGAACTAAAGAAGCTTCTTGAATGAGAAGTGAGATGGTTTCAAGGAAAAACGAAGTCCAGTTGCCTTTTAAAGAAAAGCACCTTTGGGAATACTTCTAAGAGGTGGCAACTTTCATTCTTGTGCAATATGCTCATCATGGGGTGATGAAATTATACAGATTCATTATGAGAAATTTTACTGGCCGAAGATAGATATTTTATCAAATATCTGCACTGCTTGCTGCTATTTGAGAATTAATCTGCTACTTGAGATTCAGTCCTGTTGTTTTTTTTAGCACACACCCCCCGTGTATGAAATCAGGCATTGATATTATGGGATCTGGACAATACAGCCACCCACTTTTAGTCACTGAAAAAAAAAAAGCTATACAGCCAAGCATTTTGTCTTAGAATATTATTAATAACTTGTTAGATTTTTTTTTTGCTCAATTGGGTTATTTATTCATCTATTTGGAGATAGCTACTGACAATGTTCAACAGATTGTTGGTTGCCATGTGACTCCAGTTGCACTCAAGTTGTGTGGCCTTAAACACATCTGTGTTTGTCCTTATTATACAGAAATAAATGGGAAGATGAAATGTTTCATCAGTTTTTGAAGAAAGCTTTTCAGCAGTTTATTCTGACAGGAGAAACTGGAAGACAAAATTACTAAAGATTCTAATGGCAAAGCTCTGTGTGCCTCACAGGACATCAAAAGCATAGCTAGCTACTGTGCTTTTTCATGTGATATTTATACTGTACTTCTGGGCCCTCATGCTCAAGAGGCAGTAAATGAGTTATCTATTAGACAACTTAATAGCAGCATTGATTAAAAAAAAAATAGAAGACTGCAGGAATTCCTAGACTTATGATCAGAATTGAGTCAAAAATTTCCATTGCTAAGCTAAGACAGTGGCCAAGTGAGTTTTGTGCCTTTTTATTATCTTTCTTGCCACCATTGCTAAGTGAACACTGCAGTTGTTAATTTAGTAACTTGGATATTAAGTGAATCTGACTTCTTCTCTGACCTTGCTTATCAGAAGGTTGTAAAAGATATGATCACATGACTCCCAGGACACTGCAAGCCTCATAAATACATCCCAGTTGCCAAGTATCTGAATTTTGAGCATGTGACCATGGGGATCTTGCAATGGTTGTAAGTGGGAAAAATGGTCTTAAATCATTTTTTTCAATGCCATTGTAACTTTGGTTACTGAAGAAATGGTTGTAAGTTGAGAACTACCTGTATCCAGCTGAGGAATGCTGTTTCAAAGATTGCAATTTGATATACATATCATGTACATATACATATACACATACATACATATATATATAAAAAAATTGTAGGCAATTAACTATAGGTGTATACTGTACACAGTATTATTCTTAGTTATAGCAAGCAATATGTATAGTATTATTTTTTTTGCAATGGCCAAAATCTTCCTTTGACTTGTCCATACTGAAGATGGGAAGGTTTGGAACATCTGCAAAAGGTATCACAGCCAAAATACTGTGACGTCACAAATTTGACCAAATCTACCATATTTATTTCCACACACCACAATAATCATGTTCCCCAGAAAGCAATGGCAGGAACCACTGAGGAAAAGCTTGTTGCTAATATGGACTTGTTCAAGAGAAAACTACTAAAATGGATAGACTGAAGCAGAGCTAGATCAGAAGACATGGATGTCTAAACAAAGTAATGATGTGGACTGAAAAGGTTAATGTTATGATTTTATGGTTCTCATAGTACTGAAAGGATGATTAGTTCAATAATGTTGTTTAATGATAGGAGGGAGGTAATGTAATTATTTATATGGATCCTTAGAGATTATTTGGCTGCCATCAAAGCTTACTTTATCTTTAAAACTGGGATAGTGACCACAGCAATTTGAGGCCATAGGGTAGCTTACATGATATAAAGTCAAATTGCTGACCAGCCCAACATTTTAGTGCTTTATTCAGCAGTATCTGCTGCTTGAGACAGTTACTTCACTGTGGCTAATACTACAACTGCTTTTTAAAAGATATTCACAGCTATTTCTAGGCCAAAGGCTGTGTTTGGGGCTATAGTAGTATGTCAGGAGCTCTGTTTCCAAGAACAGGGGATAGAACCACAGCAAAAACAAAACCCCCGAATAACAGAGTCTGAAGGGACTTTGGAGGTCTTCTAGTCCAACCCCCTGCTCAAGTAGGACACCCTATACCCATGATGGCAAACCTATGGCACATGTGCCACAGGTGGCATGCATAGCCATATTGGTGGGCATGTGAGCTCAGCTCCGGCAAGCATATGCGTGCTGTCCAGCTGATTTTCAGGCCTTCTGGGGCCACTTGCAATAGGGAAGCAGGCTGTTTCCTACCTCCAGAGGGCTTAGTGGGGAAGTCCTGTTTTTTGCTCTTCTCATGCTCCAGAGTTTTTTTAGGAGTCCCACAGGAAGTTGGCAAATGGGCTGTTTCCGGCCTCTGGAGGACCTCTGGGGGGGGGAGGGAGGCCATTTTGGTCCTCCCAAGGTTCCTAGAAAGGCTCTGGAGCCTAAGGAGAGCGAAAAACAGGTCTTCTGGTCCCACCGGAAGTTGGCAAATGGGCTGTTTTTGGTCTCCGGAGGATGTCCGGAGGTGGGGTGGGGAAGGCCATTTTCAACCCTCAACGGGCTTCTAGAAAGGCTCTGAAGCCTGGTGAGAGCAAAAAACGGCTCTACCCTGCCCACTGTGCCAAAAGCGGAAGGGGGAGTTTAGGGGGGTGGGTGTTGCATGCACATATGTGGGGGCGGGGTGCATAGAATTATTGGTGTGGGCACACACGCAACCCCCCACGCTCCGCCCACTTTTGGCACACAATGGCAAAAAGGTTCACCATCACTGTCCTATACCATTTCGGA
Organism: Grayia smithii; assembly: GCA_032468115.1. Lineage (NCBI taxonomy): Eukaryota > Metazoa > Chordata > Lepidosauria > Squamata > Grayiidae > Grayia > Grayia smithii. The sequence goes on from JANHFM010001905.1 coordinate 219,428, forward strand.
CAAATGGCTGTCCAATCTCTTCTGAAAAACCTCAAGTGCTAGAGCAACCACAACGTCAGGAAACAAGCTTGTTCCACTGGTTAATTGTTCTCACTGTCAGGATTTTTTTCCTTAGTTCTAGATTGGTTTTCTGGTGCTTTGGAAAAAATACGATTTTTCATTTACTTATATTTACATTAAATTAATTTGAAATATTATTGCACTACAGGGATGTTTTAATGATTTTTCTCCCTATGTTCAAATGTGTGTTTTGATAAAATATTTGAAAGCTGCTATAACCAAGTAGCTGAGACATTAAGAAGTCAATTGAACACCTGGGGATTGAGGATGTATATTTCTACCACAAATCAACTAAAGTTTGAAGGAATCTTCCAGTTAGTTCCACCCATATGTCCCAGTTAGAGAATACTTTTTTGCTCCAGGAATTGGGAACCGTGGAAGACTGAACACTGATCATTCTGACAACTGGCAATCCAAAAGTATGGTAGCCTTGAGTAGTTTCAGTTGCCTTTCCCTTCTTGGAGGCATCAGCAAGAGACTAGCTCTGATAATTAAAAACAGAAAAAGACACCTTGCCACCTCACTGAGGTTAAGATAAGACAAACACTTAGGTCACCCACCAATCATTTTACACATTTTCTCTCGCTTCCTCCCTGTTTAAGTGGCAGTTCCTTTTGGCTTGGCCCCTCGTTAATTGTAGAATAAAACTGAGCTGCAATTATAGATCCTGATGTAGTAATAATCATATCCATATTCTAGAAAATGTAAAGAGTAGACTCTGCAAGCCAATATGAGTCACAGATGAAAATAATTTGCTTTGCATTTGAATGCAAGCTGACCCTAATTTGCACTTCCTAAACTAATGTGGGAAGCAGAATGCAATTATCATAAAGTTTTCTACGAATGTGGATTGGGGAATGAAATTCTTCCAGGAGAACGTATCTACAAAAAGTACCCAAATAGCTAAATTAAAGGAGATCCTAATGTTGAATTGGTTAGAAGAAATTTATAAAGGACAATGTATTTTATGAGAAATTCAAAGTATTTTTATGAATCAATATATTGTTAGAAAGAAACTACATAGGCAAGTCCATGTGATTACCATGAGCTGGCTGAACAGAATGTTCACATTTATTTATTTAATTTATTTATTTTAATTTGATTTCTATGCTGCCATTCTCCCGAGGGACTCAGGGAAGCTTACAATCGTAATAGTCATAAAAAAACATAAAAAACATATATAAGACAAACATAGACAACGTACAATATAAAAGAGGGGTGATAAAAACATTAAATAATTTGACAGTCTAAAAACAATTAAAAAACAGTCAGCTGTAGCACGCTTGGTGGGACAACCACGTCTTCAAGTTGCGGCGGAAGGGGCAGAGGTCAGGGGCTTTCTGGAGTTCTATGGGTAAATCATTCCACAGGGTCGGCGCTCCCACAGAGAAAGCTCTCCCCCGGGGGTCGCCAGCCGACATTGTCTGGCTGATGGCACCCTGAGGAAGCCGACTTTATGGGAATGCACCGGGCGCTGGGAGGACATTAGTGGCAGAAGGTGGTCCTGCAAGTACCCCGGGCCTAAGCCATGTAGAGCTTTATAGGTCAAAACCAGCACCTTGAAGCACACACGGAGGGCCACCGGGAGCCAGTGCAGCTCGCGCAAAAGTGGTGTAACATGGCAGTAACGTGGTACTCCCATAACCACCCGCGCAGCTGCATTCTGGACCAGTTGGAGCCTCTGAGTGCCCTTCAAGGGCAGCCCCATGTAGTGGCCATTGCAATAGTCCAGCCTAGAGGTGACAAGGGCATGAGTGAACATGCATAAGGCATCTCGGTCCAGGAAAGGGCACAACTGGCGCACCAGGCGAACCTGTCCAAAGGCCCCCCTGGTCAGGGCGTTCAGATGATGAATCCAGGAGGACACCCATGAATCCAGGAGGACACCCAAGTTGTGAGCCTTTTCCGAGGGGGCCAAAGCCTCCCCCCCCCAAAAAACATTTGTGTTTTCCAATGAGAAACTGGAGGGAACTATTAAGGGAACAAACCAGTGCTTCAAAAATTGTCTAAAGAAAAATAGTTTGTCCCAGCTTGACTTCGGAAAAAGTGCAAAAAAGAGGAACTAAGATGATTAAAGGCCTGAAGACAAAAACATATGAAGAACGGTTGCAGGATTTGGGTTTGGCTAGTCCAAAGAAAAGAAGGACTAGGAGGGGCATGATAGCAATATTCCAGTATTTGAGAGGCTGCCACCAAGAGGAGGGGGTCAATTTATTTTCCAAAGCAGGAGAGGGCAGGACAAGAAACAATGGATGGAAACTAATCAAGTAGAGAAACCACCTGGAATTAAGGAGAAACTTCCTAACAGCGAGGACAATTAACCAGTAGAGCAGCTTGCAAGTTGGGTGCTTCATCACTGGAGGTTTTTAAGAAGAGACTGGACACTCACATGTCTGAAATGTTATAGGATCTCATGCTTGAGCACGGGGCTGGACTAGAAGACCTCCAAGGTCTCTTCCAGCTCTATTCTGACTAAAGATTGATTAATAGTCATTGTTTGTTTTCTTTCCCAATACCAGAGCAGAAAGTGAAAATGCAGTCTGTTTTCAGCTGAGTTTAAAGCTACATCCCTAGACTAAAACTAAACCAGGAACTCAAGACTATAGTTCAAGCAAGATAACTGATTGATACACAGTGTTCAATACAATATAAATTTAAATGACTACAAAGAAACTTCTACCAAGGCAATTTAAAAATACAGTGTCACTCAAAGAATAATAATCATGACACTGTAGTAATAATAAAATATCATAAATGATATCAAGCATAGGTGGGCAATTAGTGGTGGCAAGTTACATTCAACAGTGGGTGAGACAATAATACAAAGGATAGATCCATGTCACTGCAAACTGCAATGATTTAAAACATTTGAAAGTTTCCATGCATTTTCTATCTCAGAAAGGCAGAAAATCCTGTTCTAGTTTTTTTTATAATTGCTTCCCCAAAATTCAGCTGCACAATCGAATAGGTCTCAGGAGATTTCACAAAGGGTGAAAGAGAAATTGTCACAAAAGGTTTAAGAGTAATTGTCTAAGCAGTTACAAAAGCAATTTTAATAAGAATAAAATCATGTGATTTATCACTGAAAGGTACTATGCACCTTTTCTCCTAAAGTTCCCTCCAGTTCATTTAGTTTCAAATACTCTTAATCCATCTTAAATTTCTTAGCCGTGCTAAGAATCAGCCCACTTCGGCATCAGATTCAATACTAGCAATTTAGCACAGCAGGCCAGCAGATCTTGGTATCTTTTCATCTGCAATAGAAATGAAACTGCAGAAAAAGAGATACAAAGAAGGAAACACTTGGGAAAACAAAGATCAGGAATGAAAACCTGTGGGAAGTGATGTGAAAGCAAATGTACTTTTTCACTCTCTCCCAAATATGCTCCAAATCTTTCTATGAAATGTGGACTTTATTGATTCTGTAATTCTAACATTGCTTTTCCAATGTTTCACAGGCACATTTTATACCAGTAGTTCTGCAGTTTTGGGCCACTGCATCTTAAAAAGGATTGCCATAATAATCTGAACTCATTTTTCACACTTTATCTAGTAATACATTATCTCCAAGGGAGTGTCTCAACTTTGACTTTGAGACATATGTGGACTTCAACTCCCAGAATTCTCCAGCCAACCATGCTGGCTTGGGAATTCTGGGGATTGAACTCCACATGTCATAAAATTGTCAAGTTGAGAAACATTACGCTAAGATTCATTGAAGCATTGCTTCTGTACATTTATACATATTTATATTTATTTATCCTATCTCAAATGATAGTGATCTTGAAAAAGCTTGGCTGCATTGTTTAGTAACTAGAGGGGAAATCACCAGGAAATCTTGCAGAGATAGGCTAAATTGAGAAGTCAAAAGGCATCAGAAGAAGGCAATGAGAAATCACTTCCATACCGTTGTCAAGAAAAGTATAAGGATGTGATTATGAAATGAACCAGGAGCTGAGTTTGACTCAAGGGTGTCTTTACTTGTATCTTATTTCCCTGACAAACAACAGCAACAGTTGCAGTAATAAAGACCTATCAGACTAGTGTAGGAAGCCATCTTGAAGCCTTAACACAACAACAGGTACCGAAGTATGTATTCAGCTCACGGAGGCAAGAAAGTATTGACACTTAGACTAGTTTCCTGTCTGACACAAATAACTAGGACAATTTGCTGAGTTCAAAGCACAGAAAGTGTACTATTGCTACCTCTAATACAAGAATATAGTCAATTAAAGGTCAAAGCTAAATTGGTGCTAGATAAAGGTCAATGGAATTCATGGGGGGGATAGATTGGGGTCTCTTGTGGCAATGCAATGACTCCAAACTGATGACATATTTAACTCCGCCTTCCAGCTCAGCCTGCTCTTCTTCCTACATTTCCCCAATTCTTTCTGAAAGAGGGAGGAAAGAAGAAAACCTACACAGACTTACAAGATTACAAGATTATTCTCTTATTATAGCCTATCTCAATAAAGAGTGGTTCTGATCTTCTTATGGAGACAGTGTTCTGATCTCTTCTGACAGCTGAAGAGTGAGAGACAGGAAAAAATGGACATAGATTGCTTGTCAACAAGTTATTTTTACATTTGTTATTTCAAAATTCCAGTCTGGAGGGATTTCACAGAAATTTGGAATTCTGCACCAGGTTCCAGGCAATATAATTTTTGTAAGCTGACAAAAGATGCTTGACGGTGAAATGGGTGGCATATAAATTTAATAGTATCCAATTTAATAATAAATTTAATAGTGTCCAATCACACTTAAAGAATTCTATTCTATTCTATTCTATTCTATTCTATTCTATTCTATTCTATTCTATTCTATTCTATTCTATATAAATTTGATAAATAAAGAATGCTCCAGAGTGGGAAATATTACATAACATGCAGAACCAAGTGTGAATATATAGTGCATTATTGATGTTACCTAGTTTGATAATGAAACGTCTGCAAAAAAGCCTCAAGCTCAGAGAGCACCAAAGATCCCACAGTTTAACCCCGAGATACAAATATTCTCTTCTATCTGTAACAAATGTGAATATTTCATAGCAATTAAAAAAACCCTGCTCATTCTTTCTCTTCTCTTTCTCAGGTATTACACCTTATTGCTTTGGAAGAAAAATGTATGTGATCGTGATCAGATTTGCATAGAAGAGGCATGAGGTCAGTAGATTATGCACTCAAATGATAAATCGTTGAACTGGTGTAGGTCTATTATGTCAGAAGCAGATAAGAGAAGACCCCTGGAAAGAATAAAGAGCACCATTTACAAAATCATTTTAAGTTTTTTCGCCTGTAAGAAAATACTATTGAAACCAACACAAAATAAACAATAAAGTTTGTATTCTTGGAATTACACAGAAAAAAAACCCCTGTCTTGTACATTTTGGCAGCAGTTAAACGTATCCTTAATCAAATTCAAATGGGTCTCAAATGATCGCAATGTTTGGAAAGGAGCCAGACAATAAGTAATTTAAAGATCACAGGAAATTAAATTTTAGAATTCAATTTTGCATAAAGTTTTCTGTAATGAAAATGTCAGACGTAAATTATGAAGTCTGATTATATTCTTTTTAAAAAAAAACTTTTTAATAAAATAATAGAGGCACTTGACAGTGAAGAACAAATGCATATTTTATGCAAGCAGCATAATGTTAAAAACTAGCATTCTCTGGAAATAATGGAACAGATGTTCACACTGCAATATCAGTTATCAGGTGCTCTGTTAAACAGCTTCTAACACAAGTATTTATTAAAAAATGCTAACAGGATTGTCTCTTAGGGTTATCTAATTGTGGGTTTAAACTGTGGATACTTAATATAATTAATTATACATGTAGAATTATATAGTTGGAGCATAATTTATTATATGTGTCAAAGTAGAAATTGCACTTTATTCCATTATAAATTAATTTAATAGAACCAAGGGGAACGACTTTAGTGAAAATATGAAATGGTTTATAATACAGTTGTAAATGGGTGCTAATTCTATTTTTCTTTGCTTTGGGAAAACAGGATGAGGAATCTTTTATTTGGGATGTTCTAAGAATGAACTGTATTTTACTACCTACAGTAATATGAAAAGGATGTTAAAATGACTCTTAGTTGAAATGGCTTTAAACTTGATTAAGTAAGATATATTGTTCAACTGATATTTATCACAATACCTCAACTGAGCTTTTATTCTGAGGTAATATACCAGTGACTATCAGTTGATAAGACATATTTGTACCGTATGCTGTAAGTAGGAAGTTTCCAACAATATGATCAGTAGAAAGCAGGATGTTGAACAAGATTAACCTTACAGTTTTACTCAACATAACTTTTCTAATCTTACTTTCAAGAGGATATATTCTTGGTTCACTGTGAATGGAGAATCAAGAAGTCTATAGCATCCATTCCATAGAGCAGGCTTTGCCAAATCAATTAGCATCATATAGATTGAACCTAAATCCATGTTTTGTTCAGTTGCAGTCTGGAAGGCAGGCACAAAACACAGGAACAAACCTCATCTACAAAACATATATTGCATATTTAGCTCAGTTGATGACTAAACATGATAAAACATAGCAAATATAGACTACAAATCTTGATCAGGGCAAAGCAATAGATGCAATTTACATAGACTTCTGTAAAGTCTTTAATTCAGTGGTACTGACAAACTACTTCTAAACTAAAATCCTCTGGCATCTCCGGATCCCTCCATAATTGGATGACCATGTTCCTGTCAAACAGACAAGAGCCGCCCGGAGTCCTTTGGGAGTTGGGCGGCATATAAATTGAAATAATAATAATAATAATAATAATTATTATTATTAATGTCAAAATAAGGAGTGCCCTATCAAATCCTGCACCTGTTAATAGCGGTGTCCCCCAAGGAAGCATTCTAGGACCAACACTCTTCATAAATGACCTTTGTAATCGTATTATACATAATTGCGTTCTCTTTGCTGATGATTTAAAATTAGTTAACACCACCAACAATGCTGCTATCCTTGAAAAAGATATTGAGTTTGTGTCGGAATGGTCAAAAAATTGGCATTTCCAAAGCTCAACCAACAAATGCTCTGTCTTACACATTGGCAAAAAGAATCAGAACACAAAATACAAGCTAAGTGGACATGACC
>JANHFM010001907.1:21604-32382 GCA_032468115.1 Grayia smithii
ATTAAAGAAGGCAAAATATTATATTTCCCTAAAGGAGAAACGTGCTCTTGGAAAGAAGCCCCCACCTTTCTTAACAGCCCCAGCAGGACTGAGCCAGCCTATCTTCATGACAAAAGACCTTCGGCTCCAAGGTGATGGGATTAAGACATATCCCACTCAGGACATAATAGGATTAGCTCTCTATCATCTAGCAGCAGAGCTCACCACAATGGCCCAACAAGCCCCTTCATTGCATCACCCAGCAAGCTTCAACTAAGCCTGGGACTCAGACAGCCTACAAAGTTAGAAGTGACCCCTACAACAACCAATAGAATGCATTTCTTGCACAGGAAGAGGAAGCTCAAGGGCAAGGCCCAAGAGAGGGTATAAATAACCCTCACTGTCCAACTGTAGTCAGCTGGAGTTAGAAGATACATCTACTGAAATTAAGTCAGCTGGAAGGGACCTTGGAGGTCTTCTAGTCCAACCCCATGCCCAAGCAGGACACCCAATACAATTCCAGACAAGCTGTCCAGTCTCTTCTTAAAAGCCTCCAGTGATGAAGCACCTACAACCTCTGGAGGGAAGCTGTTCCTCTGGTCAATTGTCCTCGCTGTTTTGAAGTTTCTCCTTAATTCCAGGCTGCTTCTCTCTTTATTAGTTTCCAACCATCGTTTCTTATCTAGGAAGCGTGAAATTAAAATACATACTTTTCTTGTCATTTCTTTAGACCTTTGTATTTCAAGTTAATCGAAGAATGCGTTTCACAGGTAGTCTTACATCGAAGTGGTCTGGACCCAGATTTTAGTTATCGAAAAAGGCTGGATATAAATTTCAGTCACCTACTGGGTAGGTATTTCATGTTCCCTATTTAAACTCATATTTAAAAAAATCACATTTAAAAAAAGGGAGTTGCTACCCAGATTTCATAGGGACCGTTATTATCGTATGCCATACATGAATTGGGAAGCTACATAAATTTGTGACGAATGAACAAATAGTTCCAGAAATTAAATTCAGGAAGTGTTCTATCATGATGTATATTTGTTTTTGCCAGTTGTATCTGGTATGTGTGTGCGTGTGTATATATATATACTTGGTAATAAGCCTAAATAAATCTTATTTTTTTTCTGATAGGTTTAGTTGCACACATGCTATATATGTTTTCATGATCCTGACCAACTTTCAAATAGCATTTCCTAGAAAATGCTTCCAAGCTGTTGCTTTAGGCTTGCATCTTCAGTTTATTTATTTATTTATTTATTTATTTATTTATTTATTTATTTATTTATTTATTTGATTTATATGCCGCCCATCTCCCAGAGGATTCTGGGCAGCTCACAACAAAACACAGTGACATAATACAATCTAAAAGTTTAAAAATGAGTTCAAAACAATAAAGATAAAAAGAACACTCATATCTCGTCTGGGGCTGGATCTCACTGGGTCATAACAGCGAGATCAGCGGCCCCATGCCTGCCAGAAAAGCCAAGTTTTAACTGCTTTACAGAAGGCCAATAGGGTGGAGGCAGTCCGGACCTTGGGAGGTAGTTGGTTCCAGACAGCTGGAGCAGCCACAAGAGAAGGCCCTTTCCTGCGGGCCCGCCAGCCAACATTCTTTAGCTGACGGAACCCAGAGGAGACCGACCCTGTGGGATCTTACCAGTTGTGCAACACAAATTAAGTTCAACAAGTGCTTGCAAAATATATATTTATCAATTCTAGTCCAAAAATAAATGAAACTAGAGTGCATTTTGGGCCCCCTCCCTTTTAATCTCTATATTTATCCCCAAATTCCAACTTTGTAGACTACTATAGTGAATTTTACTTTCTTATATTGACCAATAGATCTACTTCATTTTCTTTGTGCTGATGATTTAGCTATCGTCTCCACAACACAAGTGTCTTGAGGCAGATTTCCAGCCATGATTAAATATTATGGAAAAGAAAGATACAGTATGTCAACAAATATTCTTAAAACATTAAGTGGCAGTCATTGTTTAAAGACCCTTTAGCCATAATCAGGAATGGAAAATAACTAATGTAAATATATGTGTACACTATACAGAATACACCAAAGTTTTTTAATATCTAGGAATTACTTTTCAATCTTTTATCACCTGGAAGAAACAATTAAAAGCTGACACTGATTTGGTCCCACTGGCTGGCTAAGGCAATCTTGTGTTTTACAGATAGTGGAGGCACTAACTTTGTGCCTGCTGCCATAAGCAATTAACCTCATGCTCTTAGAAAGACCTAAGATTTATTAAAATGGATCCAATCAAATTTTTAAAAAGTACTTCAGGTATCTTGGACTATACTCAACCAGTCTTTAGATTCAGGAAGTGCTTGTGTGGTAAACCATTCACTTCAGCAAGCTAGATATTAATGAACATTTTGTCTGTGCTACACTAGTGAGCAGTCTTCTTGACAAGATATTTTGCCATCTAGGGGAGTAGAAGGGAAATATAATAACATCCCAATAAAACCTCAGTTATGTTCCTTCCAATTAGCGAATACTGTGTTTCTAACTCATGTTTTATTGTTCTGCGCATTTTAGATAGCTCAGGCTCAGACCTAATAACCACCATTCAGATTGTTCTGAGTGATCTGGTGTGAAGTAAATTCTTCTCCTTTTGCCTATTGTGTCTTGAACAATATCTAATAAGAAGCCAAAATTTGTTTTACTTTTCATTGTTGCTAGGAGGCTAATAATTTTAAGTATCTATTTTTGGAATATTAAATAATGCAATATATTTATGTGTACAATGCAATTTATAAGCGTATTTAGGATTATATATATATATATATATACACACTCACACAAGCCTCAATGATTTCTAACTTGAGAAGGTTCAAACCTAAAGCAAAACAAAGCCCACTGCAATTCCCTTATCCTTCTCTTGAGTTGAATTGTCCAATACTGAGTTGTCCTATGGCGAATTGGCTGAGGCAAGTTGGCCATGGCAAGATAGCCAGTGTGAGTCAGCTGCAGTAAGTTGTCCTAGACCCCTGCTTCATTCTTTTCTTTGGCATTTGTATTGTTTTTAATAGTTGACCATAAATAAAATTTAAAACCATCTAACTAAATAATCATTAGCTTGACACTCCCTTCTTCCAATAAAACCCTAATTTCTATTTTATGAAACACACACACACATGAAAGAATATCCTGCTGAAATACATTCTTCATTCCCCACCCCACCCCCCAACTTTCCTAATGCTAAAAATTTTTCGAAAATCCCAGGCTGGTCAGTGATCAAAATCAAGTAATTTGACTTGATTTTGATGATTAAAAATCCATTGCTACTGTTTCAAATATATGTATTCTTCCATAAGCTGAATTAATAACTATGAAGTTCAGAGAAATATAATCAAATAACAGTAACAAACATGCAATTTCCAATCTTATTTAAACATATTTTAAATTATTAATATGTTGAAACTCTATTTTAGCCCAATATCATTGTTGAAATATTTAAATGAACAATCTAAAGTAGATTGTTTTTATTCGTAGTTCATGGTTCTCCAGAGCCTTTTGTTCAGGTAGTCCTTATCGTTACTATTTGTTTTACTTGTTTGTTCATGTTTATGTTTATAAATAAAACATCTGGATGTGGGGCCTGGTTGTAATGGATATCCAAGACTTCATGACAATATACTTTGACTGAGTTACTTGTTATTTTGGTTATCTTCAACAGATAAAGAAATGTTTTCATATGAACCTCCTCATTAAATTATTTAAGAAAATGGTCAAGCATCGAAATCAGGAGTTCAGGTAATTCAAATGAACATAGATTTATAGTAGGCTAATGCTCTCTACAAAAATCTAAACTACAAATTCTGAAAGCAAATTGCTGGCAGATAAGAGTCAATGGAATTCTAGGTAGGCTGGACTTAACTCCCTTGTGGGCACAAAGTGACTTAAGACTGATGATGAATTTGATCCCATCCTCAGGCTCAGCCTGGTTATCTCCTATATGTCTTCTGAACAGTTTATTCTCTTGTGGATGAGTTTGATACCATTCCTTTTTTATTTCTATAGAGACAATTCCTTCCAGGATGACTCCTCAATTTAAAAATTAAATTCCAGATACGAGTGTGCATTGCATTTCCACAAAGAAATGAAAAGTATGACTTTCACTCATTCGAAATGAATGCCATCAGTAACAAATGGATGCATAAGGGGTTCCAATTCCTAATTCATGCCTATTCATACCCAAATTAATTTTTGCTTTTCCCTTTTGAATATCCGTTTTCCAGGGGTCGCATGTTACCGGTTCACTCTGGTTCACCCGAACCAGTAGTAAAAAAAAAAAAGCTACCAGTTCAGTCAAACCGGTAGTTAAAAAAGTTACTGGTTCAGGTGAACCAGTATTTTAAAAAAGCTACCTGTTCCTCCGAACTGGTATTTCTGATGATCAGCTGTGCAGCGATCAGCGATCAGCTTTGCTAGCTTTGCTAGCAAAGCTAAATTGCGAGCCACAGCTGATCCCCCCTTGCTGTTGTAGTTACTTTCCTAAGCCTCCTTTTGGTGTGCACTGTGCATGTGCATGCAGCACACATTTGGTGTGCAGTGTGCGTGCAAGGCCAGCTAAATGGTAGCAAACCAGTTCAGATTTCCCCACTGCCATTTTCCCAAAATGAATTTTTGTTTCCCAAAATGAATTTCCTGAGCAGCACAGAATTTAATTTTGGAAGTTGCTCTGGAAGGCCATCATTTTATATTTTTTCTCAAAGCACTGGGTGTTATGGTTAGCCCATGGCATTATAAGAATATGCAGTGACTAGCCACTATTTTTCTCCCTCTTGCAATTCCCAAATGGCACGGTATTCTCAGTTCTCTGATAATATAAGCACAACTGAAAACAGAACTCACAATATTCTGCTGTTATTGCAAACACAACTGATAATGGAAGACAGGTGGAAGCTGTGGGAAGGGATAAACAAAGAAAAATATACAGAGGAAATGAAAGTGTTTCTGTTATATGAGCCAGAGTGTTAATATAATTTTAAGAAAGAAAAATATTTATTAATAAAACAAGGCAGAACAATAAGATTTGCCTTATGAACACAATTGAACACAAAGATCCCTAATTCCAAGCTGTAACCGTAAATATTGTTGAGCCATATCTCTATTTTCTTTGCTTTAATAGTCCCATATGATTATAATTTGCTTCAATAGTCCTATATCATTGAGATACATGGTTAAGAAATTGTACATATTTGATTCTTAGACATGAATAATATTAAAAAGAATTTTAAGGCTTCATTTAGGGCCTGGTTCCCTCATGAAGGCTGTTATTTCATGCTCGGGATGATTCCAGGTAACAGAATAGAAAATTTGCATCTCTCCATTGACAGAATGAAGTTATCAAGTGAAAGAGGTACTAAAGAAAAATGTGACAGTTCACTTTTTTTTGGTTTTCCTTTTCTTTTCTGTTGACTTTTTTGAATAACCTCCCCAACCTCTCTAGATCTTAAGTGTATGGTTGAATGAAAATCATTCCAACACTTGCAAAAGGCTTTCTCCTGCAAAAGGGGGAGTGCAGCTCAGCCTTATCAAAACAAAAAACAAAAAAAACACACACACGCAAGAAGGCAGGTGAAGAGAAGAATATTTTCAGAATCCCATAACAAATGCCAGCAGCAGATGCAGTACAGAGAGGGCCTGCAAAAGGGAGGTTGTGACAAAAATGCAAAGAAATATTGACAATTTTGACTTCGTCCACAAATAGGAAGAGGGTTTGGAAAACAGAATTTAAGCAGTTCCTCTGTGTGAGGAGAATAGAAGATAACCCAAAAAAGCCTAAAAACCATGCACACGTTGGAACTATAAAAGCTTCCAAGAATCTGCTAGAAAAAAAAAAAAACACTCATCAAGAGAAACACTGATAAGCAGACTTGGCTTAATAACACTCGATAACCTGTAGTATCAGCTAAACTAGCATTTTTTTTAAAGCCAGTTTTATTACACAAAATTTAAAGTTTATTCATTTTACTTCTCACTGGTTTGTTCTGGCATGCTTCTAATGATGTCAGAGTCACCTGGGTCAATTATAGCAAGTGTACATACTCTGTAGTACTTCCCACAAGCTGTTCCCAGTTCAATATTGTTGCCACTGTAATGATGCACACCAGTTTTGGCCAACATAGCATAGTACTCAATTTCTGATTTTCTCAAAGCAGGACAGTTATTGGCTAGGATAACCACCTTAGCGTTGCCCTGCTGAATCATTTTCAGAATTTGTTTATATCCAAGTACATATTTACCACTTTTCATAAAAAGCTGAAGTCTAGAGTTTATGGACTCTAAAGACTTTTTCGTCTTCTTGGTGGTCACCATCTTGCCGGCTCATGTCGGCCCTGCCGTTGCCAGAGGAGCGCCTCCAAGATGGCTGGACAATGAGGAAAGGCTAAACTAGCATTGTTGAAAGGAGGAAAAAAGGAAGAGGGAGAAGAAGCAATATGCTTTTGCAACATCTTGTCTTCTGGAAATTTCTGAAGAACTGAAAAACCTGGTCATTCCTCCGAGCCTTTTAGACTAGTCCTATTCAAGATGTTCCTTAATTATGGATACAAAATTCTTTTTGCGGTACCCTTGATGTACAGGAAGCAAAATCATATAGAAAGGGGCACTTTTGGCTGGTATGCTGCCTTCTACTCACAAGCTACAGGCTAGACCAGTAATGGTGAATCTTTTTGGCACCGAGTGCCCAAACTGGAATGTACATGCATGTGCGTGGATGTGCACATGCTGGAGCACTGGAAACCAGAAGACCAGATGGCCAATGCACCCATGCCTGTTTTTTGGTTGGGGTTTTTTGGCCATTTTTCAGGCTGAAAATGGCCCGGAAAACAACTAAAGAAATAACCAAAAAAAAAGGCCTGAAAATGGCTCAGAAAAAGGCCCAGAAATGGGCTGAAAAACAGCCTGGTTTTTGGCTGTTTTCAGGCTGTTTTCCAGCACCCCAGCACCTGTGAAGACCAGGTGGCTGGTGCACACATACCTGTTTTTTTTTACTGCTTTTCAGAACATTTTCTGGCCTAAAAGTGGCCCAAAAAAGGGGCCTGAAAACTGCCTGAAAAACTACCTGAAAACAGCCTGAAAACAGCCCAAAAAAACAGCCAGAAAATGGCCTGAAAAACAGCCCAAAAAAGACCTGAAAATGGCCAGAAATCAGAAGAGCAGCTGGCAATGCCCAGCAATGCCCACAGAGAGAGCTCTGCATGCCACCTCTGGTATGCATACCATAGGTTCACCATCACAGGGCTAGACTAATGTATTGCTCAAAACCACAGGTGGCAATATCAGGATAGAATAGTATAGTATAGTATAGTATAGTATAGTATAGTATAGTATAGTATAGGATAGGATAGGATAGGATAGGAGAGGAGAGGAGAGGTGTTGGAAGGGACATTCTACATCATCTAGTCCAACCCCCTGCTGAAGCAGAAGACGGTATACCATTTCTGACAATGGTTGTCCAGTCTTATCTTGAAAGCCTCCAGTGATGAAGAACCTACAACTTCTGAAGGCAAGTTGATTGTTCTCACTGTCAGAAATTTTCTCCTTATTTCTAGGTTGAATCTCTCCTTGATCAGGTTACATCTATTGTTCCTTGTCTGGCCTTCAGGCGCTTTGGAAAATAAATCGCTACCATCCTCTCTATGACAACCTCTCAAATATTGGAATACTGCTATCATGTCACGCCTACTCTTTCTCTTCACTAGACTAGCCATATCCAGTTCTTGCAACTTTTGTTCATATGTTTTAGCCTCCAGGCCTCTAATCATCTTTGTTGATCTTCTTTGCACTATTTCTAGAGCAGGGGTGTCAAACTCAAATCATCACTGTGGTGTCACGTGACATATCAGGACTTTTTTCCCCTTCACTAAACCGGGTGTGGGCATGGCCGGCACATGATGCATCCAGTCCACGGGCCACGAGTTTGACAGCCCTGTTCTAGAGTCTCAACATCTTTTTTATAGTGTGGTCACTATAAGTTCTAGGAATATAATTCAAGCAATCCTATGTTTGAAGACTTCAGGTGAACCTCTAACATCCTGGAATATTTTGTCCAATGTAGTGGTTTATTCCTCTTCACTTAATGGAAAGCTTACTGCATTCTTTTCAGGACAGATCTGGTAAAGCAAGCCTTCCTGTAGTGAGATTAATCACTCACAAAGAAAATGGGGACCATATTTCTCTATCAGAAGTCTTTACCTTGACAACAGATTGGCTTCAGAATAAAAATGGAATTGCCTGGTATTGTTTTGTCTGCCCTTGACAAGTAGATGAATTCTCAAAGTTTCCCTACTTTCCCTCCCTGACAGATACTCTATGCAAGTTAGGCTATTAATTATCTCTAAAAATATAAATAGAAACCTGCAGGTGTGAGTTTCTAGAAACTGTGCTTTAATCAAATAATTGAGTGATATCCATATTAGACCAGCATTTCCATATGCATGCTGTTATTATGCAAACATAAAAAATAACTTGTTTTCCTTCAGTATGAGCCTAAAATTCAGTGATCCTATGGTGGTTAAAGGCCAAATCCATGAGAAATGCACAAGACATACGAGAAAAATAAGAGGAGGAAGGTGTGTTGGATATGTTCACTGCCTCAAGTTATTTGTAAAAATAATACAGGTAGGAAGTTTGGAATCCAGTTGAATTCCGGAGGATCTCAGAAAGAGTGTAGAAATCTTTATTGCAGGAATCTGTTTGTCTCCAAACAGATATAGAATTCTAGATCTAGAATTCTCCAGGATTTTATGGTCTAGTGATGGATCTGCTTGGTTTTTTTGGGGGTGGTGGTGGTAGGGTGGTAGTAGTAATTGCCTTTAGTGTACTTAGGCAACACAAACATCTTAAGCTTTGAGCTGCAAGTCCCAACTTCTGTGAATTTGTGAATCTGTGAATTTTGAGTAATCTCCTTTCCTGTTTAGTTAGTGACATCTCTTAAGTTATTTAAGTCACAGATACAGGCCATTGTGGATCCTGAACTAGATTTGCCTAGCATTTTATGCAATTGATGCTAGAGGGGATTGTTTATTTGCTTTTGTTTGTTTGTTTGTTTGTAATTTCTATCAGTGCTTAATGTCTTTTCAAAGGAAAAGGCTATCAAAAGTTGCAGGGGCCAAAGAGGTGAAGCCATATTTTTATTTTCTAGTTTCATTATTATTGCTATCACTATTATGGCATTCCCTTCATCTAAAATAAATTATTTCAGTGAGAAAGCACCATATAACATTTTTGTCATAGAAAGCAGGTGGGACATTAGGAAGCTCCTTGGGAAGAAGGTGGAAAAAAAATCCAGTCTAAGCATCTGGATGACTGTGTGACACCATAATAACCTCTATTTTTAATAGAAAAATCTTTCATTTATACTTTTTCAGAACACCACGATGCAATTGACAATACCAAAATATGCATGTAAATGTATATGTGTTAGAGAAAAGCACATTGAGAAATAATAATTTTCAAAAATGTCCGTGTTGGTGCATATGTGTATCATGATGGGCAGCAAATAACAGGCAAGTAAAAATATACATATATTTTAATTCTTTGTTTGTAGCTTGTTAAGGGTCTTGGTGCAGTAAAAAAAGTATCTAAAACTCTGGCTGCAAATGCAAAGTTTCCTGCCCACATGTTTTTTTCTCCAAATCTTGGTCAGCATTTTTGCAAGCACAATTTTGGGTAAAGGGAAATTTTCCTTTTCCAATGCATTCACTTTTGAATAAATAATTCATTAAGAAAACAACAACTACTATAAAAACCTGCCATTGAACATGAATCTATTGGCTTTGAAGGATAAGATTGCTTAGCTGTCTCACCTAACCTACATTTCTTTCCCAGTAATTTATACCGCTCAAGAAACTGCCTACCAGACAACCATCAATTTTTCATTCAAATTATTACAGATACTTGGGACAAACCTCCATTTGTTCAGTCCTGGCAGGTCTGGATTAAACTTGTCACTGTAGAAAATACATATATAAAATGTGCAACATAATTCTCATGCAAATATTTTATTTAAAAATGAAAGGTAAAGGAAGAAATATATATTTTTTTCCAAAAGATCCTCACAAAATAGTTCTATTGCATATTTCTGTGGATGCCAGCACCAGGCAGGAGAGGGAGGGGGAAAAAGCAGCTATCAGAAGCAATATGATTATGCATTATGTTCCCCACACAATAAGATAAAAAGGAACCTGTTATCAAAATCCAGATCCATTTTTCGTACTTAAATTACACTTCTCGGGTAATCAGTAAAAGTTGACTCTGCTTGCCCTGAGCTGTTCATCAACATAACATTTTCTCCTTGCTTCCTATGATTTGGAATATATAAAGCATGGCATTAAAAATTGATTTTGCAATACGTTGATACATTTATTTGTTCTTAAATGTATGCTTTACCTTTTCCTGAGAAGCTCAAGGCAGTATCTAATGCACCTTTATCTTCTTCTCCTTTTTTTTTTTCTGGTAAGTTGGTGGGTTAAGAGGTATTAGGAATCTCCTACCTAACTACATATTGTCTATTGCCTGTATACTTCAGTGAAATCCAAGATGCTAAATACATTACCTTGTCACCAGGGGTGAAATCTAATTTTTTTTGCTACCGGATCGGTGGGCGTGGCTTAAATGTGGGTGTGGCTTGGTGGGTCAGGTGGGTCAGGTCAGGTGACTGGGTGGGCATGGCTTGGTGGGAGTGACCCGGGGGAGTCAGAAACAATCCCTGGCGGCTGCGTGAACTACGCGAGCCCGGGGATTGTTGGGGGGGCGGCACGCTAGG
>JANHFM010001908.1:72872-86966 GCA_032468115.1 Grayia smithii
GTTACGTGGCACTAGGGATTCGAACCGCTGAACTGCCGACCTTTCGATTGACAAGCTCAGCGTCTAAGCCACTGAGCTACCACGTCCCCTCTTAAGTCAAAGTAGTTTTGCAATATAGATCAGGTGTGAAGCCTGGTTCCCTTAACACCCCTAATAAGCCCAAAAAGAAAAAAAAAATGAAGTGTGTTTTTGCAATTCCAAGACAACTTCAATGTGCAGCCGTATTAAATTCAAATTTAAGCATTTAAAGTTATCGACTCTTACCTAGCCCATCTTGACATTTAGTCCAGCATCATATGCTGAGCATGCCTTTGCTTAATCGTAAATCACATCCTTCATCTGCAGAGCCAGGTATAGTTTGTGGAAGCTCTCATGAAACAGATAAGGTCACTCTCGGGTAATGAGAAAGCTCTCTTCATGAGTATTGGAGGGCTGCTGGCAGTCAGAGATCAGTCAGTTGCAATGCTTGGGTGTCCCAGTTCATTATTTCTCAGACAGTGGCTGACTCAAAAGTCCATCTCTCTTGGTTTCTGAGTGAGATGTCAATATTTGCACAAGAGACTCGGCTTGCCTAGATAGTGTAACTAAAGGTCATGACCAACGAGGAAAGAAAGGAGTTAAATCTTACAAGTCTTATAAGAGAAGTTACATACGCTTTCTGTTTTCCTCCCAGTAACTTAAAAAAATAGTCATCAGCCCCACTTTTTTTTTAACAATAACCCTGTAACTGAAACAAATGGAGTGAGGGCCACCCAGTGACCTTCACGCCTGGGAAAATCAAACCCAGTTCACACTGGTTCCTGCCTGCCATTTTAGCCCAGGAAGTGGGCACCCGGAAGCCTTGGCTTCAGCCTCCAGCGTCCTTCCAAATTATGGCACTCATTTTAATGTTCAATGCGAGATTCAAGACAATAACGAACAATATAATGTTGGTTAATCTAAATGCTACGGCATCGCAAACAGCCCTTTGAAGGAGAAACAGATCTCCAGGACCTCAAGATCCCTCATTGCCTTCCAGGCAGGGGTGAAATCCAAAATTTTTCCCTGCCGGTTCTGTGGGTGTGGCTTGGTGGGCGTGGCAGAGGAAGGATATTGCAAAATCTCTGTTCCCACACCATTCCAGGGGAAGGATACTGCAAAATATCCATTCCCTCCCCTCCTGGGGGAAGGATATTGCAAAATATCCATTCCCACCCCACTCTGGGACCAGCCAGAGGTGGTATTTGCCGGTTCTCTGAACTGTTCAAAATTTCCGCTACTGGTTCTCCAGAACCTGTTAGAACATGCTGGATTTCACCCCTGCTTCCAGGTGAGTTGATTCAGCAAGACTGAACGTTCCATCAATTCAGGAGACCATATGAAAGGTCAGCCCCATCCAGCAGGACAGGCTGTCAGCAGCTCCCTACCTTCTAAGCCAGCCTGACTCTGCCCTGACTCTTGGGTTTCCCCAAGGGCAGGGATGTGCTCTTCAGGGCAGTGCAGTGTCAATGCTTTTGTCTGGTGATCTGTCTCAATTTTTTCACTGGGCCTCCATCAGCAGAGCACACATGACCACCCATGGCAGGATGTGATTTACTTCTGGACGTGATATCCAAGTGGAGATGATATGAGTGTGCAGAATGAAAAAAGCACACGCACACCGGGGAAAAAAAAAACCAACAACAATGCAAAGGTTATTTTTAGTAACGCAGATGTTGTTATTCTTCAGGGAGGGTGGCTAGAGAGAAATTTCACAAAATGAAGCTTTTTTCTTTCCCAGTTCTTCTCTTCAAATGCACCGTAGGACAGATGAAATAATAAATAAGAAAGAGCGACTGCCAATTCTTGTATGGATTTTTTTAAAAAAAAACAGGCATGTCAGATGGGTTTGTCCTCACGTCTCCCTAACTATAGCATATATGTGCCCTGGTAACTGTTCTTTAATGCCATGTCTCTGGGTATTGCCTTCATCTCATTCCCAACGTGCAGCTGAGGCAGCTAAAAGGCCTTGTTAGCTTCTAAAGTTCTCCGTCTTCCCTTGACATAATTTTGGCCAGGGATATGACCTGGCAGGCTTCCACAGCAGTGTGGTTGCTGACATATTTAAGGGCCTGGGATCTGCTCGTCTTCCACTGGCTAGTACAGGCTGCCGTAGATATGTCTCTGCCTCTGGTCGCTGGCCATTGCCCTCTATGGCCAGATTGGCTCAGACTGCAGGAGAAACAGGACCTTGGCTTCCACAGTGGCATCTGTCACTATAAAGCCAAATGGGTATTTTCAAAAGGTCTATCAGATCTTATTTGGCTCCTTACAGATACAGGTTTCACACTTTTTTTGAAAGAGCATTGGACCTACAGTGTTTCCCCCAAAATAAGACCGGGTCTTATATTAATTTTTGCTCCAAAAGACACGTTATGGCTTATTTTCCGGTTAGGTCTTATTTTGGGGAAAATACAGTACTAATCGCCTTTGTCTGCTCACGATCTTAACTGGAGCTTATTTTTGAGGTAGGGCTTATATTACGAGCATCCTGAAAAATCATGCTAGGCCTTATTTTCCAGTTGGGTCTTATTTTCGGAGAAACGTATTTTTAAAAATGCTGTTCTTTAAGTTGTCCCATGCTAAAACAGTAAGGTACAATTTAGCTTCTAAACAAGGAAATCGGAGTCTCGGAACCAAGCTAGCTTGTTTGATTGCTTGCTTGCTTGCTTCTCCATCCCTCCCTCCCTCCCCCCTTCTCTCTTTTTCTCTCTCCTTTCCCTCTATCCAAAATAATTTCTGGCACTAACAATGGAGTCTGTCTCACTGTCATGTTCTTGTCATCAAGACACATCCGCTCAGCTCTCAGAAGGGAAAGAACAGCCCTATCCTCTGGCAACGGGTGTACAACGATTAGAACTAATAGGAGCAAGGAGCACCAGAATAAACAGGAGCAATTCTAAATTTGTGAGCAGCCTGGTAAGCTGGTAAGCAAGGCAAGCCATCATTAGTCAAGAGGGCCATACAAGGTGACTAGAAGACAAGCATGCAAAGACATTGTGTTGTGCTGACCTTCAGCAATGATGTCCAGGTCTTCATAGTTCAAACATCTTCAGAGGGTTAGGGTTAGAGGGAAACAAGCAGATTAAGGAGAAAAAAACGGCCAACAGATTCAACAAATAGCTCCACTGTTCTTTCTTACTCAAAAATCAGTAACATTTGATCACTGTTTGATGATCAATAATTTGACCACAATACCAGCCAGTCAGGTATGTCCATTCATTAACTAACAATATGCTGACCCAATCCATATGGACTCTAGGTATCAAACAACGATTACAATATACAATGAATTAAAATAGTGAACAACTAAGAGCTCGGTGGCGCACTTAATTAGTGCTCTGGCTAAGTGCTCATCTTAGTTCCAGATACCTGCAATTAGTGTTGGTTCGAATCTCACCAAGCTCAAGGTTGACTCAGCTTCCATCCTTTCGGGGTAGGTAAACTGAGGACCCAGATTGTTGGGGGCAATAATCTGACTTTGTAAAAATGCCACTGGGGGGGGGATAAAACCCCCAAATAAGCAGGCATATACAAGGAATGAAGGAATTTGCTGAGCACATTGAGTTGTGCTTGAAAATTGTAAGTCGCCCTGAGTCTCCGGAGAAGGGCGGGATATAAGTGGAAATAATTCTTTTTAAAAAAATATATAGTTCAAAATGTATTATTACTTATTTAACAGTCCAGATCTCTTTTTGGCAGATCTCTTAAGTGAGATGGGTCTGTACCTTGTTTCCCCTAAAATAAGACATTCCCTGATAATAAGCCCAATCGGGCTTTTCAGCGCATGCATTAAAATACCCCCCCCTGAAAATAAGCCCTCCTCGAAAATATTTAAACGCATGCGCAGTCAGTCCTCGCCATTTCCTCTGGTTTCCTCCACGCACCCCAAAATAATAAGACCTCCCCAAAAATAAAGCCAAGCACTTATTTTGGGGTTCAAAAAAATATAAGACAGGGGCTTATTTTCAGGGAAAAACGGTAGAATTCAATAAAAGTAAGAATTGTCTTTTTATTCATCATGGGATCTCTACACGGTGCAATTCAAAATGAAGTTGGATTTAGTGAATGCCCTACAGAGGAGAAATAAAAATATTACTTTCAATAATTTACTATTTGTCTTTTAGTTCCCAAGTAAGCAAAGCTAACATTGTAAAATGTAGACCTGTTGACTAGAGTCAAAATAAAGCAAACATTAAAGCACTCATTCATTTAAATATTTTTAAAAGTGATGTCCTTGCATTTCTCAGTTTGGTGCCTTCCTTATGACATGGGCCGCATCTCCCATCACTCCCATTTTTACTAACTGGAAGGTGAAGATTGTAATCCAAATATGTCTGGGGATAGCAGATTAAGAAAAAAAAGTAGTATATCTGTCCTTAATCTGGGCATCTGCAAATATGTGGATCATAGTTCTCAGAATTCCTACAGTGGCTATTGCGAAAATTCTGCAATTGGGAGTCCAAGTTAAGGAAATTAACAGAAGATGTCTTGCAGGTTCATGCTAGTGGCTCATCTAATCCATCATTCTATACTGTGTAATGGTCGGTCAGGTGCATAGAGAAAAGCTATAAAGATGGAAACAAAGGTGATAGCATCCTCCATTGTTATTCTCCAAGGAGATGGCATTTTAAAGTATTGTTGCTTAGGATTTTGATGATACCAACTGGTCTTCAAAACTAGCAGCCATGGTAGCTTGATCTTTTCTGAATTTGTCCAAGGCATTTTAAAACAAAACAGGATGGCAGGAAAAAAAAAATCACAGTTTAATTCTCCAAGAAGTTTTCTCAGTCCTGAATGTTTACCCATTCTATTGTTGCAATGATATGTATTTCTATCAAGTTTTGTTTGGCCTTCATAGCAAATTCAATAGCCTTCTAAACAAGTTGGTTGTCCTTTCTATGTATTTTCACTGCTGCTTTTTCTCATGTGACAACTAGACCTCACAATTTTCCAGAAAGACTGTACTTCATTGAGTGAAATCAGCCATTCCTGATAATTGGCATTGCCTTCTTTGTTGGTTTGCCCATCAACAGCTGTGCAAAAGGCTACCTGGGAGACCGCTGCCAGTTTAGTGACTTGGAGTGGTGGGAACAGCAACATGAGATGCAGATTAAGAAGCAAAACATTGCAACTGCTGCAGTTTTGGCTCTGCTGTTCTTGGTCCTGTTCCTTGGCGTTGCTGCCTTCTACTTCTATAGGTAGAATTTATTTCCTGTTTATGACAATCTATTGCTATGTTGTTTGTAATCTTTATAAATTCTTTCATACATCATAAACCCATATTTTTATTTGTTTGGTCATTAATTTAATATTCATGTACATTATTGGTCCTAATATACATTTATGGTAATAAAGATGATGAGACTATTTTAATTTGCAACTGGATATTCTACCATGCTTGCCCATTTCTAGCAATATGCTTGAGGAATTTAAATGAGCAACTTTTGAAGGATGAATTTTAACGGTCATATAATGTTTGCAGACATGTGGCCCTAAAGTATTCTGGCTGAGATGTATGTGAAGGTAAATGATGAGAGCAGCATTACACTATCCAAAACAAGCTCTGGGACTTTGGCACATGTGTCATGATGTCATATGCATATATGAAAAGGGCAGAGCTTGTGTCACAACATTACAACCAGTGGTGGGTTGCTCCCGGTTCGGTCCAGTTCGCGCGAATAGGTAGCGGTGACGCTGTGACGTCACCGAACCAGTTCTACGCGTCCTGGACTCGGCACCCCCCGTGCGCCCATACTTACTGGTCCCTGCGCGGAGCGCGCATGCGCAGGAAGCTTTTTTTAGGTTTTTTTGTCAAAAAAAGCTTCTGCGCATGCGCGGGAGCACCTGTTTGGCGCGCGCCCCGGACACATGCTTCACGTGCTCCAACCACGCGCAAAGCGCGTGCACCTTTAGAACTGGTAGTAAAGGTAAGTAGAACCCACCCCTGGTTACCACCCTGTTTCTGTTCTTTTTGATGAAAGTAGTAGATCCTGCCCATTAGACATCTGAGACTTCAGCCAATGAATTTTTAAAGAATAGGATAGAATTGGATGCAAGAAATTGTGGAGAATTATGAAAAGCCAGTATGCTTATAATGGTTGTTGGGTTAGCTTGGAGAGGGGAGATTGTGTTTTCCCTTTGAAACATAGAAGTGATAGGGGAGAATTAGAGAAAAAGTCCTAAACTGCTAAACCCCCCATACCAAAAACTGCTAAAACCTCCATATCAAAAACAGAAAGGAAAACTCAAGTGTAAGACGATTTCCTTGGAATTCCCACACAGTTGATTGCACAAGAATCTTCTGGTGACTACACTCCATCTAAAATGCCCTCTTATTTTATTCCCTAATTGTTGTAACTATCTTAAAAGTGTAACAACAGGATGGATTTATTTTGGCAATTAAACAGCATATAATGTGTGTGTGTTATCTACATTGGGATCAACACAACTTCTAAAGAAGCAAATTATTTTCCCCATATGTCTAATTCATGTCAGAAAGTTGGTGAATGTGTCATGCTTTTAAAAAACAAATGTAGGAAAAGGATGAGTTAGAATGAAACTGAAATCAGACCTTCACTTGGCAAGGTTTATATGTTAATGGTCTATATAAATCTTCTCTGCCTATATGCAGTTCTCAAAATATGGAATAAGCATCTCTTCCTAGAAATAGGTAGAATTCCATCATGTCCTTTACATACGAAATATTTATATCTATTATCAACATTATTTGATCTCACTATTCAGGCTAACCATTTTCCTGGCAATCTACAAGCAATATTGTAAATAAAACAGTAAGTTTTGGGGATCCTGCGTGAAATAGATGGTAATAAGTCTCCTTTTGGATGTGAGCAGGGAAAAATGTCTGCAGTTGTCTTCTCTCTTCTTCAGGCTTCCTTCCAAGTGTTCAGCTGGCAATAATAGTGGGAGATGGGGTGAGGGACTATCACTATCCAGCTGAGCAGATCTTAGTGGTCGTTATTCCTGGGTCCCTCTGGATCTTAATCAATAAGCTGAAGGAAATACAAGGGAAAAATACTTCAGTTGAGAAAAGAATCATTTTTTAAAAAAAGAGGGCAGAGTTCATTGCGAAGAAGGCAATGGCATCTTTTTTCTTAAGTCAATTTATATGAAGTAAGACTACATTTAAAGGTAGAGTATCACTGCACTTGTTCTCACCTGCTGAAAAAATAAGATATGAGGTCTGCAGATCTAATTTCTCAGAAGGAATAGCATCAAAAGCTTTGGCTCAGGGCTCTTAATTGTTAATTAACAAGGCCAAATTTTAATCCCCTGCTTTACGTGCCCTGCTTATTCAGCTGTACAATCCCTAGCTACTTCTGTATTTAGTCTCTCTGCCTTCTTGGACTTGCACAGCTCATCTTTGTTTGCTGGGAAAATTTAATTTCAGTCAAACTGATATCTACCAAATTCTTTGCTGAACTGAATAAAATACTTGGGGGGTGGGGGTGTCTATTTTTTTTTGAGAACTAGTGTTTTTTTCCCCCTTAATTGTGTGTGTTAGACTGCTTCATGTGCCTTGTAGTTGGTGGTAGGCAGATAACAGTTGGCTGGCTTTTAATATATTGTTGGCTCTATATTAGAATAGAATAAACAGGCTGGGGTAAATTGAGCATTGATTGTGGTTTGTTGGTACCATTTGTAGGTCTTGCTACAGGTGGTAGAGGGTAAAGCTGGTAATCTTGTCCATGCCCTCTATTATTGAAAAGCATTATGTAAAAATCTCATTTGATCAAATCCACAGTTAGTGCTGAAAGTGAATCTCTATAGGTCCATCTGTTTGGTAAAATATGGAAGATTATGTCTTACAATTCATTTTTTTTTAGTGTTTGTCCCACATGTTGCATTATTTACTTATCTTTGCACTAGGCTCACTTAGTTCTTACAGTGAAACTATCAGTACATGGTGTGACAAGGGATTTATTTATCAGCTGGCTTGTTACAGAGTGTAACACTGATTATAGTTGAGAGGGTTTGAGTGCCCAAAATAATCCAGCTGGATTCTGATCTCAAGGATTACTAGATTCTGGATCTCCCTGCTCTTTGTCCAGTACTTTAACCACTACAGAATGCTCACAAAAATATGGCTGGTGTGATGAAAGATTGAGAAAGTTAGTGAAAAATACCAGAGATAATGAATTGAAATGGATAATTATTTGATAATGTCAAAATCAGATCTTGGAAAAATGAATGGGGAGAAAAATGGAGAAGTGAAAGAAATGTGAATGATAATCAAAAGATGCAGGGGGAAAAGCATCAAAATATTTATGAAAATATATTGGAGAGATTAATTTTGCAACATTATGAATAGAAAGAGGACGTAGAAGATGCATGCAGCATAATGAAAGAAAAAAAAATTAGAGTGCCACAGTAATCCATGGAGTTGCTTTAAAACTGAATTGAAAAAATATGCCAATAAAATGCATTATCATATGTAACTACAGTTAGGATAAAAGTAAGACTTTTCATTATGTATAGAAAAAAAAGTAAAGGGCTAATTTATATAGAGAGCTGAATAATATAATGAGATGTGTGTATAGAGAAAAAGACAGTTGTAATCAAAGCCAGCAAGGAACCATCAAGATTAAAAGAGGCAGAGACAATGCAGAGCAATTTTGAAGGAAATAAAAGTTGTTCTGAAAATGGGTGAAGGATAAAGAAGGAATCTCTAAAAGAGAAAATGCAATCAAAAATAAAATGAATGTTTGAAAGGAATTCTGTTGTGTGTTGATTTAGAGAAAGCACACAATAAGATGAATAGGTGTGAAAATTTCAGAGGGGTGGGTTCAAAAAAACCAAGAGTTTAGCAGGAAGGACTGTTGAAGTTAAGATCCTCAAAATGCAGTTATATAAAATGGTGTGTATAGACCTGGTGAAAACAATGATGGGTTTGGAAGGACAGAAAGATATGGAATGAATGGGATTCATTCAACTATCTTAAACTATATTTCCTTATCTCATTTCTTTGGTTTATACTTCTTACGCTTTTTCCTCTGCTTGGTATAATGTTGCTTATATTCCCTTTGAAAGGGAATAGTCTAATGAATGTTATGCATAATACCACATTTTTTTAGGCAAATGTTTTCTCAGAACTGTTTTACCACATAAAATTTAGCATTCCTAACTATAATAGTCTTTTAGTTTTATGTTTTTAATTGAGTTTTTATATTGGTTCTTTGTATGACAAACTGCATTCCCTGATTTTCTGAACTTATATACTTGCATGTTGATATATGTAGATAGACACACATGTTGGATTTTACATTTTTATATTGAAGAGTACTAATGTAACCTTGGCAGAACCCTCATCTATCCCAACTCACCTCACCTCACATGCAAGATGGTCTGAGAACATCATGTCCAGAACATGCTCAATGTATATATTGTTTATTTGAAAGCAGTATTGTTTTAATTCACCTTCAGCTGGTGTCAGAATGCTACATTAAATGTTAATTGCTGTTTGTTGAGTCCTCAGTTCAGCTGAATGGTCCATATGGATTATGTATTTGAAATATAGAGCCATCCAAAATGATGAAAGTGTATTAAAATTATCATCACCACCACCATTATAAAAATACCCTGAACATTTGAAATTTAGAAACTCTGATTCATTCCTCTAATCCTATGTGTCCACATCTATAAAAATATCCTATTATTAGTTTTGTTTTGTCAGCCAAATGTTTAGAATGTACAATTCTATTATTATTCTATCACTCTATTGTTGTTGTTGTTGTTGTTGTTTAATTTTCCCTGATCCATTTCTCTCTTTTACCAAATGATTTTGGACAATGTAACTGTTTATCTTGAAAGCAAGTTTTCAATTACATGCTCGGCTGGGTTTATATTACCACTATCAGTAGGCTAACTAGATCAAAATGGAATCGCTGATCTAAATCCCCCTTTAACTGGAGTCCAGAAGCCAATATTTGAATTGGGATTGCTATTTCATTTTTACTCATACTCTGCTGTATTTTAAGACGTATTGATTATGTTTTGGAAGCAGGTCAGTAAGAGGCCTTCGCTTCATCCATAAAACATGAACTCATATTGCTGTTTAAGAAGCTTGCAGATCTAACAAAATACACTCACAAAAATAAAAATAACGTGGCCTGTAGGGATAAGGCTTATAAAATACAAACAATATCTTCATGTTGCTGCTATAATTATTGACCAAGAAGTCTTACTAATGGAATCTACAGATAAACAAATAAATAAAATGATGTTTTTTTCTTCAGGGTGCTAGCCAGAGACCAGTACTGCAGCGTGTATAATTCACTTTCTTGAAGTACTGTACGCCTATTCTATACCTTGGGGCAGGGTAGGGCGGGGGCGGGGAGGTTGCATTGGAGAAATGCTTCAGCAAAACTGGGGTATACTTATATATGGATGATATCTTTGATTCCATACTACCCAATTATGTACCGTATTTATGTTATTTGGGACTATGGGATTCCTGCTTGGACAGTGAGTTCACTATCAGAAAAATGTTAACTTTTGAACGGTGAAATTATTCTTGAGTATAATCAGTAGTATTTTTGTAAAAAGTAACACAATTAATACAATCCACTGTTAGTATTTTATTTATTTATTTATTTATTTATTTATTTATTTATTTATTTATATTTGTCAAGCATAACAGATATAAGTATAAACATGATAATGAACACAGGAAATGGATACAAATAATTGGGGACAGTAGGACAGAGACAGTAGCAAGTTGGTGCGCTTATGTATGCCCCTTACAGACCTCTTAGGAATGGGGTGAGGTCAACAGTAGACAGCCTAAGGTTAAAGTTATGTGGGTTTGGGGATGAAACCCCAGAGTCAGGTATGCATTCCAGGCATTGACCACTCTTGCTGAAGTTGTGTTTTCTGCAATTGAGTTTGGAGTGGTTTTCCTTAACTTTGTATCTATTGTGTGCTTGTGTATTATTGCGGTTAAAGCTGAAGTAGTCATTGACAGGTAAGACATTGTAGCAGATAATTTTGTGTACTTTGCTTAGGTCAGGCCAAAGGCGGCATAGTTCTAAGTTGTCTAAGTCCAAAATTTCAAGCCTGGTGGCATATTGTGTTGTGAGCAGAGGAGTGGAGGATTCTTCTCATGAAATATCTCTGGACTCTCTCAATTGTATTAATGTCCAATATGCAGGGCGGGTTCCAGACAGATGAGCTGTATTTATTATTTAAGCAATTTTAATGACAATATTGTAAAATGGGCTGCTCGCATACAAAACTTCTCTTATCCGATTAGTAATAGATTAGCAATAGCAACAACAAAACAGATTTTTTCCAACTTAAATTAAGCTGAAATGATGAAAGCTTAGTAGAGGGAAGAGTGGACTTGAATGTGAAAGATTGTGAGCTTGGTTTAGTTTTGGAATGTAAATAAACTTTGCTCAATAGCATTCTTGTCTTTAGATCTAAAAGATTGTTTGTACTTGAGAGTCTAATAAAAGTTAAAAGTCTTCTCTGATTTGAAGTCTTCATTTTTATTGTGGAAGTCAATAATGATTATCCTGAAAAGTTGAAGCTTTGGGAAAGTGATTTACGTAAAGTTAATCAAATGGCTCTCATTGCAGAGAAAACTATTAAGCATCCAAAGATTTGGGACTCAATTGTGGGTGAAGTAATGTGCACATTTTTAGGCTAAGGGTTGCCCCTTTGAGTGGCGTGTCATAGGCCTGCATATCTATTACATGTATAAAGTGGGAATGAACATAGCAAAAGTAATTTTGAGTTTCCAATTTGAGTTTAAGTTTAAACACAGTTAATATGAATAGTGCCATGCTTTTAAAACTTGAAAAAAACAGATTAGGAATAGAGATGGGAGAGATGGGAAAATCGATGTTGTGGCTAGGAGTTGAAAATAACATGATAGCACATAATCAATCAATCATTTAATATTTTTCAGCTTCTGATCTATTAGTTAAAATTAAGTGCAACAATTGGGGACCAAATACATTCAAGGATCTGGCAAAGCACACCTGGACGAGCATTTTCAGATAGATTAATTGAAATTATTATTATATAAAAAAAGAAATTTAAACAATTTCTGTTGGGTAAGAGCCATTGATCATTCATCCTTTCTCTACCCTTTGGGAAATAAACAAGCTTTAATTTTGACATCTTTGTAAGCAAAATAGATGTTAAAATATATCTGAGAATTGTAGGCGAGGGAAGACTGAACTCAGTCTCTCCATCTTTCGGGTTCCATGTCAATCTCATTATCCCTAGTTATGATCAGTAGTATAGCCGCCTCCTCCTTCTTCAGCAGGTATGTTGCAGAGTCACTGATCTACAATTCCTATAATTGCCATCTAGAAGACCAGGCCACCTTATAATTTGAGGAATACCGCGATAATAGGTTCAGCCTCAACTGTTAAAGTTTAGTGTTACTCTGCAGGGAGGGATGTATTGGAATTCAGCTAACAAAACAAATGGATGCTTGAACTATATTTTATAACCATAAAATGTACAGTATGTCCACAGAGAATTTTATTCCTTGATTTTTCTTTTTCTTTTACAGAAGACAACAGAGAATTTCCAAGAGGGAACCATATGCAAAAGACAGAATAGCTGCTGACATGAGCTGAAGTAGCACTCCGACTAGCCCTAAAAATGAAGACATGATGCTGCCAACTATTAAGCCCTCTCGGTAATTCTATAGTAACCCAGAGTAATGCAAAACAAAGGAGAGATCAAAGGATATCAGGGATCCACTCGAGATTATCCGTCAAATGCTTCATTTATTAAATATATTAAATAACCACTGGGAGGGCTATCAAGTATTTTTCTGTGGACCCCAAGTTCTTCTTAGCTCATTGTTATGTGATCCTTCAAAGTTCACAGCTGCCTGAATGCATTGCAAGCAAGTGACAGCGTTATTGTTAGCTGTGCACAAACAGTTGGAGGGATGTTCTAAATTAAAGAATGCCAACATGATGACATGACCGATTCACATTGCAGAGATGAAAATGAACTTTGTTTCTTAGAGACCACTGCTGGCTGGCTCTCCTTTCCGTGTTGAGGGGCCTAGCAATGCTTAATCCCATCTCCCACCATTATTACCAGTTGAACAGTTAGAAGGAAAGTGCAGAATCGCAGTCCAAGATTCGGCAAGCGACTTACGACATTTGGCCTGGGGGGAAAATGCTTTTGGATGTATTTGGGCAACTGAATAGTGAAAGAAAAAAAATGAGAAACTGGATCTCATGATCTCATTCATTGTACTTCACACGAACAACAATTTTATTTCATTGAAAATAATAAATGGAACAATGCAGAATTAATCAGCTAACAGAGTTGTATTTCCTATTTGCATTTTTTCCCTGTTTACTACAAACTTAAGTGAAAAAACCCAGCATGTAAACTTAAACTAAAACAAGAAAGATGCATTAAAACAACAGCTATCTTTCTATTTCAGACTGCTCTAAATAAAGACGTCCTTAGGAGCAGTTGTTGCTACAATTAATCCCAGCATCTAGTGCCATTTTCATTGAGTTTTAATGTTTATTAGATAACTAAATATTGGACTGAGTTGATTAAATCAAATCTTATTTAATCTGCAGTAACATTCTTTTCATTGTTTTTTTCTCGTCTCATGGAAAGATCAGCTTTGTGAAGTTATACACAACAATCAGTAGAATCCAAATGTATTTATTTGGTTTATTTCTTGTCGTTCTTTTTTGTTGAAGTAGATAACAAAATGTAAGTAAAGTAAATCTTAAAACTACAATCAAAAAAATGCAAAATCATCTTAAAAATTAAAACCTGGTAAAGGAGAGGCATCTGTGGAGTTCTTGGGGCTTTTTGAGTTTGGATGCTTGCTTGAAGATATTTTATTACCCAAGTAGGTAACATCATCACTGCAAATGAGGATGACTACCCAGTTTCCCCCAAAATAACACAGCCCCTGAAAATAAGCCCAAATGGGCTTTTGAGCGCATGCGCTAAAATAAGCCTCCCCTGAAAATAAGCCCTTTTCCAGTTAAAATAAAGAGTTTGGGATATACTCACCGTATAAGACTACCCCTCTTCCAAAGCATACCAAATAAA
>JANHFM010001908.1:87066-101423 GCA_032468115.1 Grayia smithii
CAACTTTGAGACTTGTGGACTTCAATTCCCAGCTATGCTGGTTGGAGAATTCTGGGAGTTGAAGTCCACAAGTCTTAAAGCTGCCAAGTTTGAAGACCTCTGCATTAGACTCTTAGATTTAAAGAAAATTTAGAAAGCTGCAATTTATAGCTTGTATTTCTGATTCTACTTTCTTTAACAGTGGAAAGCTGTTCCAGCTCATCTTTCCTATTGTGCTTTTTAATGTACTTTTCCTTCAGACTGAACAGTGCAAGTTCAACATTATAGTAAAACAGTTGCAATGGAAGCATTTTGAAGCTTACATGCTGACCCCAGAATAAAAACTGCAAAGCACTTGGAGAAGCTTTACAACTGTGAAAGGCCCAGGGCAGAGAATATTCAGAGACAATTTGAACATTGTATTTCAATCGCATTTTTAAGTTACATTAAATGTTCTCTGTTACTACAGGAGCAGGGCAAATGGAAAAGCACTATGTTTGGGGGGAAAAAAACCTCACATTAAAAAAAAAATTGCTATGCTGTTCTGAATATTTCCATCTCTATAATTGAATATTTTTTTGTTCTTTGTTTTGTTTTTGTTTTTTATTTCTATCTTAAGTCTTCTAAGGTTGCCAGGCCATATATCACTGTCTGCTGTTATGAGTTTGCAAATAATCAGACATGATTTAGGGTGAGATGAAATTAAACGTCTGATTAAATTTAGATTGTTAATATACTGTTTGATCTAAGACTCTTAAAGCTGGATAAAGAAAAAAAAAGAATGTTCATAGTGAGCCGCAAATTTAGGTGTTTTTTTGTTTCCCTTTGGCAATGCCTGTAAATCCTAAATTCTCAGTGGCGTGAGTTCCTCCAGTTTACTCTCCCAATGGACATGTGTGCAAAATCTATCAGGTTAGCAAGCTGATTGTGCAAAGGATGGGACCAAGATGAGACACTAAGAGAGAGTCCTTTTGATGCACCATGCAAGTAAGCTCCATACCCCTCCACCAAATTACTAAGCTGTTTTTGGAAATATGACTGATCTCCAAAAAACAAAATGGGCAGCTCCGTCTTCCGAAATAAACTAAATGACAGTGGAAGATGTCTGTCACAACATCTCTTTTAGTGGAGCAACTTAAAAACTAATGAAAATGGGGTTAATATCCCATCCTAGATGGTTGCCCACGATTGCCTGCATTTATTAAGGAAAAGGAACTGGTAGTGTTTTCTTTCCATGCTGGTTAGCTATTATTCCATGGTTAGCTATTATTCCATGCTGGTTAGCTATAGTCCATGCTGGTTAGCTAAGTGTTGTATCTTTTTATTCTTGATGAATGTATTTTATTCTCCTTATGTACACTGGGAGCATATACATCTAAGACAAATTCCTTGAGTGTCCAATCACACTTGGCCAATAAAGAATTCTATTCTATTCTATTGGATGGATGAAGGGGAAATAAAGCTAGATGAATCTGCCAATTTTTGCCCTTAAATTATCATGTAATAAAGCTGTCACAACAGGACCATTCATAGGTCTTGTTACATAGCAAAATAGAGTTTAGCTATTGAGAGAATGAAAATTATGCCTGTGTACTTTTCTGACTATTCAAAGACTAAAGGAATGCACATTAATGAGGCTCTTTTGGAGATATATTCATTTCTAGTTGTTTGATAATCCTAGCTGCCTGTTTTTGAATCCTTATTAAGGAGTGGCACCCAAAACAGCTTATAAGTTGAAGCTGGATCTAAATAGCACAGAAAAAAAATGGAACAATCATTTCCTGGGATATTGGAATTTAGTTATTTGCAGACTTTTGTATGCTATTCATTCTAGGTGGATTCTAAAAGCATAAATCTAATGGTCAGTTAAGCCACTAAATCTGAGTACTGCAATTTCCTAAATAGAATTTTCCATGCCAAAAGCCCCATGGAAGAGCATTTTCTGTACAGGGTTGGGAGAAGGAGGCATCCTGATCTCTGAGAACAAATGTTTTGAAGTTGGGGGCTACTCTGGACTCTTGTTCGCCAATCTCCTGAAGTCTATCATCATTCATTTAGTCCATTTTGCTGGAATTCAGTCATAATTCAGTCAGTTGTCCAGCAAGTTCATGTAGATCAGGGGCGTCAAACTCAAGGCCCATGGGCCAGATCTGGATCATGGGGCCGGCCTGGAAATATCAAAGGACCGGCCTGTGGTGCCTCTGCCAGCCAAAACAGGTCACACGGAGGCCCTGCATGGGCCATGCATGGCCCATTTTCAGCCTCCCCGGCCTCCAGCAGCACTCTGCTGGCCAAAAGTGGTCACACAGCCTTGGCCACACAAGCTCCCCCTGCCCTCAGGTCAAACACAACCCTGATGTGGCCCTCAATGAAATCAAGTTTGTCACCCCTGATGTAGATAGTAAACAATAGAGAAAAAGAGTGTGCCTTGAGGCATGTCACCCAAAGGCTCAATATTTCCTCCACAACTCAGAAAGGAGTGGAACCGTTGTGAAACTGTGGTCTCTTGTAGCTTGTAGTCTTGTGATCTCTTGTAGCTTTTGTAGAGATTTTTATGACTTAATTACAACTCTTAATTTTTAAAGAATGCAATCATTTATTTTTATAAATTTTATTTTATTTTATTTTTATTTTTACTTCTTTCAAAGTTATCTTTTGAACTATGACTAAAATATAATGTGATGTAGCTAAATTTAGTGTGGTAGATAATGGGGATTTGACAGAAAATAATTGAAATAACATATTTGAATGTGTTCTCATGTAATGAAATATTAGAGAATTAGAGCAAATGTTGATATACATTGTTGCTGCCTCTTTCCAAACAATGACTGTTAGCATTGTGATATTGGATTTAATATCAACATTTTTCAAGAAGGCAATCAAATCTAAATGTTTTTCAAAGAATTGGGTTCCATAATCTGGTAGCAGATGGTCATCTTGCTGGAAGTATTCCATGAAATTTGATAGGAGTATAAGATTATTTTAGAATTACTATAAGTGATTCTACCATGGATATTGCAATATTGATATATTAATTTTGATATGATTATTGTTAACTATTTGATATTTATTGTAGACCTTTGATGCTCTATGTACATTGCTACAACACTTTTTTTTGCTTGTGTCATGAACCTTTGTAGTTGTGATGGCAAATAAAACAAATCCTTAGAATATTAGGTTTACTGTATTATTGTTTGTCAAGATCCCATTGCTTTCATTTTCAAACAATTCCATGTCAATGATATAAAACTGCTCTCTTGAAATGATGTTAGGGCTCTCTCTATATTCTACTGTAGTATATAGTCTAGGGCAAGGATGTCGAACCCGATTTCATTGAGGGCCACATTAGGGTTGTTTGTTCTCGGGGGGCCGGGGGGCATGGCCAGTTTAAGGTCACTCATGTCAGGGGTGCCTGTGGTGGCCCGAGTGCTCTGCCAGTGAAA
The DNA here is from genome assembly GCA_032468115.1 of Grayia smithii. NCBI lineage: Eukaryota > Metazoa > Chordata > Lepidosauria > Squamata > Grayiidae > Grayia > Grayia smithii. Next base: position 90,489 of record JANHFM010001908.1, read on the forward strand.
ATAGGCTCACGAGCTCTGTTTTTGGCTTGGACAGCCTCCTTCAACCCTCTGCCAGTGAAAACGTGAGCTCCATTTTTGCTGGCAGAGGCACCACAAGCCGGTCCTTTGCTGTTTCCAGAGTGGCCCCATGGGCCAGATCTAAGCACTCTGCAGGCCAAATTTGGCCCATGGGCCTTGAGTTTGACAGCCCTGGTCTAGGGTCAATCAACATATGGTTCTTGATTTTGTTATTATACTATTTTGTTCCTGGTTTTATTCACTGTCTTCTTCCAGACAGGTCGACTGTAACCCAAATGCACTTCAAGCTATTTTATAGCAGTGGACAAAGGCATTAAAAAAGCAGCTATTAGTTAGGAAGCTAGATTCAAGTAGGTTGCATCTACTCTGCTGAAAAAAGAGAATACTTGGCGCAAATATGATTTTAAGTAGTTACAAAATTGATCCTATTTTGTTTGGGGTTTTTTTTGTATCTAAAAGCAAAATGGAAATGAATAGGATAGGATAGGATAGGATAGGATAGCGAAAAGGGGCGTTGTGTTTCTATAGAAGCCTTCAACTTTTAATGTGCTAGATTATGGTTCATAACACTGATAAAACAAAAACAGGGTATATGCAGGGGTGGCATTCAAATAATTTAACCATCAGTTCTCTGTCCTAATGACCGGATGGGTGGTATGGCCATGGTGGGCGTGGCCATGGGATCTGACAGGCAGCACTTGGCCTCCTGCACCCTCCTGGGAGCAAAAATGGGCCACGGGGGGGCACACCATGCCTCCCCCATGTGGCCACACCCCATTTTGGGCCTAGTAGGCCTCCCTGCACTTACCTGGGAGCCAAAATGGGGCACATGGGGACTTCTGGAAGGGGTGGGGCAGGGCTGCGCCAGCTAGCAATTTAACAACCAGTTCGGCCAAAGTGGTGTGAACCGGTTGAATCCCACCACTGGATCTAAAATGGTGTCCAGGAATAATTTGATCACAATATGGATTTTTGGAGATTGGGTTTACATGAATGTATTTTTGTGCCTTCCACCATAAATAAATAGAATGCAAAACTAGCAATGCAGAAGCTAATTTAATTTGCTTAGTGTTAAACCATAGTAGTTCTCAGAATTCTATGTTAATTCTCAGCAAACAGTTTTATAAGGATTTTTGGGATGCTGATTAGAAATGGTTTCATCAGGCTTTTTGGTGACAATAAAGTAGTATATTTTTCTTTCTCTCAGAATGTTTTACATATGTTACAACCAGATATGCAGTGATACATTTTTAAAGTGAAAACAAGATATATTGTGCATAATAAGACAGACAAATGTGTTATTTTAAACCAAAAAAATCACATTTTATTTAGAATATTGATATACCAAAATAAAATTAAAATTAAAAACTCTCCCTTTATGGAATGAAACATCCATATTTGAAAATGGCAAAATAAAGCTATTCCTAATCATTATAGATACTTTACAGACAACTTTAATCTGAACATACATCTGATTCAAGCTTTAAGACACTGAAGAGCAAAATAGCTCTGGAGAATGAAGACAGGTGAGAAGCCTGTAATCCCATGCTGGGAACCAGTAGGGCACTAGAAGAATGATATGATGTAAAATGGTCTCATTTTGGCTAGACAGTGAGACACTAGAAGAAACAAAATGCTTGGCAAGTTACTTAAACTGCTGTTGACACACAGAGATGAATAATTCTCTTGGGAAAATGACATGAGGGCTTACCCAAGCTCGGGTGTTGGCATGCATTTTGCTGGTATTCTATTAAGCAGATGATATGATCAAATCACACGACTTTCTTGAGCAAGGTCCTGGAAGTCATGGAAGTGATTGGCATCAGGGGAGAGATGATGGCATCTCCCATTGCCCAAGAAAAACCTGCTAGCTGCTTTGGTTCAAAATAAAGAGTGTTTATGGTGCAATAACCGCAGTGGATGGAAAGGACTGGTAAGAATCCTTCTCCCTTTTGACAAAGCTGATATATACTTTAACTGAGATTATGTAACTTGTTTGCAGTTGCTGTAAAAGTACAAGGTACTATACTTTTCACAAGGCAGTTCACTTCAGTTCATCTGCAGCAATAAAGCATTGGAAAAGTGGGACGGGAAGTTTATCAAATCCATTCCTGGTTTTGCACAACATGCCGAGCCCCAATATTCTTTGTTGGGTTATGGCTCATTGTATAGCCTGAATCAGCCATTGTGGATGGGGGCTTTGCATGTTGTGTGATCCCAGCCAATTGTGATTTATTTAAAAAAAACAAACCCTATGGCAGTGGTTCTCAACCTTCCTAATGCCGTGACCCTTTAATATAGTTCCTCACGTTGTGGTGACCCCCAACCACAAGAGAAGCAGTGTCTCAGTTCCTAAGACCATCAGAAATATGTTTTCCAATGGTCTTAGGTGACCCCTTGAAAGGGTTGTTCAACCCCCAAAGGGGTCCCGACCCACAGGTTGAGAACCACTGCCCTATGGTTAAGCAAATCATAGTGTGATTCTTATCCCAGCCCCTATGATGAATTCAATCATGAAATTTCAATGTGAAGAACCTTCCCCTATCTAGGGGAAGAAGGGGAAAGGTTCTAGGCCAGGGCTGTTAAGCTCATGGCCCGCAGGCCGGATGACTATATCCTGGCCATGCACAGGCCTAGTTTAGTGAAGGGGAAAAAAATCCAGTGACACTGTGAGCTTGACACCCGTTTTAGGCATTAGAGAGCCCTGCTTGTTTATGAATGACTTATGGCTCTGTGAAAAAATAAGACCCCATCCTTGCCTACTATATCTTTTCTTTCTGAGGGGTACTAGTTACAACTATGATCCTCATCAGCATTTAATGATATCCTCCTCGATCATGACCTATCTACATATATAAAAATAGAAAATAGAGTGTCTATATTCATTGTGCAAGAAACTATTTAAAAGGTGGATAGTAAAAATTCAGAGTATAGATTCATTTTTGTTTACTAACACACTCTTTTTACAGGCTTACTCAAACTTACTTAACCAAACTGAAGCATGTTGCTTTTTTTTTTTCCTTCAAAAGGGAAATCGTTTTCATAAAAATAAAAACTATCATGCTGAAAGCTGGAATGAATGTTTTTCCAAATCTTTTCACGGGGAATGACATGACAGCAGGAAGAAATTAAATTGCCAATGTTTAACCAGATGTGGTAAATTAGTAATAAATTTCCAAATGAATGCTTTCAGTAGGATTTAATCAGGAGGTGCTGAATTAGGGAAACAAAGGATGGGAAAACAATTTGTTCCTCAATATCAAGGAATTCTGAATGATAACAATTTCTTACCATTGTATTCTCTTGCAAAGGAGGAGGAGGAGGAAGTTGTATTCTCTGAAGTGTCCTTTGCAGTGCTGGGTTGCCCCCAGTTCGGTCCGGTTCGCGCGAATAGGTAGCGGTGACGCTGTGACGTCACCAAACCGGTTCTACGCGTCCCGGACCGCTGCCCCCCGCACGCCCGTACTTACCGTTCTGTGCGCAGAGCACGCTTGCACAATAAAGTTTTTTTGACATTTTTTGGTCAAAAAAAGCTTCTGCGCATGCACAGGAGCGCACATCTGATGTGCATGCCAGACACGCGCACCGTGCACCCCGACCACGTGCAAAGCGTGCGCAACTTTAGAACCGGTAGGAAAGGTAAATAGAACCCACCCCTGGTCCTTTGGTATCCTTATGATGGATCTACAGTATACTGTACATGTCAAAACTCCCAGCAAATATAACATTTGGGAATTTCACCTGGTGAATATCTAAATATCAGATGAAATGCCCTTCAGGATATGCTTACATGTTAAGTGTCATGTGTTATAGAAAACATTAAATTACATTTATTATGGGGAATTGAGGTTTTAGCGGTCAAGCCCATGCTTTTCTTTTAGATGGTTATATTCAAAATTCTTCTTTGAAAGAAGCTGGCCCTAAGCAAGAAGAAAAGCTCCTGGACCGTTTACGATGAAGGAGAGAAAGGGTCAAGATTTCCAATTGCTGGCAAACAGAGCAAGAAAACTGCTAATCGTGGCTTTGAAACACTTTTCCTCTCTATTTGGCTCAAGCCAACCCTCACTGGTGATTTGGATATTTTTTTGATTCATTAAGATGCACACCTTAATGTTATCTCAACATAATGGCATCATATGTACTGTGTGACATACCATTTAGTTTAAAAATCTATTTCATCACTTATTTTTCAACTATATCTTCTACTTCTGAGTAAATGCAAATAAGCTTTCATTAAAAGAAGGGGGGGGGGTAAAATAACTTTCTAAGACGGGTAAGTGGCTGGTATGGAAACTGACCATTGGTGATAAATAATTGAGACAAATTTTAGCAGGACTGAAGTATGAGTCAGAATGCTGAAGTGTGGAAATGGTTGGAGGTCCCAATAAGTTGGGTCCACCCCAACTTATCGGGAAATAAACCATCCCTTGAACTAAGATGATCTTGGTTTTGAATCAGCATGATATGACTGCATGGTTAGCCTTGCAAACTATTCACTCCTCCATTCTCCAGGAATACAAAATCTTAAGACATATTTCTGCATGGGAGATTCTTCAAGGCAATGCAGAGCAGTCATGTTCACACAGTCATTGATCCACCTTTAGATGTCTTCTTTTTAACTGCTCTATTCTCCATATATTTGTGAATCTCCTATTTCTATATCAGCTCAGCCAAGACAGACAAATCCACTGACATTAGCATGCTTAAGCATGACTCAAATCTTTCTAGATTTAGGTAAGTGCTTAGCCTGAGACTGAATGAATGAATTCACTTGCTCAACAAGAAAAGTTTAGCATGGCAATGAAAAACTTGCCTCAATATAATATATAGTCTAAAATGGGATCATCAGCACTGGATTGGATGTATTCCAGATGAGCTAGCTGGCACAGGTATGGGTGATTTGCAGAATCTGTAGCTTCTTTAGGTCTAAAGAATAGATCATGCAAGTATATTTAACTTATTCACTATATTTTGGTGACCTAAATGGTTAAAGCAAGAGATTCTGTGGATGGGCAACAATTAAGAAAATTACAAATGACTCAGCAAACATTATAATCTGTTTATGGAACTTCAGGAATCAAGGTTTCCAATTAGCTTTCCAATAAGGAAAAAAATATGTTGCAGATTTTGCAATAATTTAACTCAGTTACTAAATAGTAACTTAGCTGAATTTATTCTTATAAGAATATCGAAGGTGATAAATGTTAGGCCATTATGCATTGCAGTATATTTGCAAAAAATATACAAAATGCTCATTTATAAATACAGTAAAAAAAAGGGGGGTACTAGCTAGCTATTGCCTCACATATTTTCAGAGCCAGTTATTTGAATGGGAGAGTTGGGATATAAATATTTTGGTTCTGGACAGAATACGCCTAGACTGGACAAAAGATGCTTGTTTTTCCTTCTGGTTCATTTTATAACAATTTTCATCTTGTAACTGTTATTATTATTATTATTACAACATTGCAATATCAATTTTTCTCATTTTTCTTTCTAACAATAATAAACAAGCTTCCCCTTTCAAAAGTAAACCACAACTGCTTTAATGGAAAAGGAATAAGGCTGGAATGCTGTTTTGAGTTCTGTGACATTGTGCATTATCAACAACTATCTCAGAACTGCCCTGTCAAAGCATTCTCACAAGTCATACGAAAAAAGAATTTAAATGGTTGCTTACCACTCTTATTAATACTAGAATAAAACAGGGGAAAAAACACTTTTAAATCAATGATCTTCACTGATGTAGTCCATTCCTTTGGTTACAGGGAGCAAAAATAATAAAATTCTTAGCATCCCTTGTGAAATACTATCTTTTACAAAAGTATATTTTCCATGAATGAGTAGGAGATCAGCTTATAATGACAACAATTAAGAGAGACATGAAAGATACATATGGTAAGGGCACAGCTGCAAATTACCAACTACTGCTTCCCACAACTTTTCCACACTTTAGTTTTGCTTCAAATATTTGTTGTGGGAGCAGAAAGCAAAGGAAGGCTTACTGTGGAAAATAATTCTTACCCTCCTCACTTCAAATAACATTGTCTACATTTTAATTTAATGCCCACATACCCTATAAATCCTATAATTTACTATTATATCTTTATGTTCTACTTAATATATTTTGTTATTCTTGTAGTGTATAACAATGTCAGAACATCAATAACTTAAATGACACAGCTACAAACTTTTTTTCAATTTTTCACAGTTATGATTAAGCCCTAGAGAGCTTCTCAATCCCACAGCCCCGCCCTCCCAAATACAGTTCACATACAGTCATATAGAATGTAGCAGTTTTCCTGGACATCATGGAACATTGAAAGCCCTTTATGTCTAACAGGGTTATTACATTGAGTCCTGAATGACAGACAGCACAGTTGAAGCTAAATCAAGGTGAAATTACTATGTACCGTATTACTAAGTAGTCTGAAGTAAGAAAGTTGACATCATTTTCCATTAGAAAAAAACGTGATTCTGCCTGGCCCCATTTTTTGGACAAGTCATGTAAGGATTATTATATATGTAGTTACATGTACGTTTGATTCCATACGTAAAACAGCAGCTTTTCATTGTTTCTCTAGTTCTTCTAATTGTTAAAAAAGAATCAAACATAGAAATGAGAAAACATTATGCTAATACACTTGTAACATTTAATTTACATACTTGTTTCTTTAAAGTATTAGGAATGTTATATATTTTATTTGGCTTTGTAAGGACTGAAATCTTACAGATAATACAATCTACTTTTTCTTTGCAGAAAATATGGCTCTTTTCAGCTATTTCTCTGAGGTTCAGAGTGGCATCTTTTTATCTGCAGCTGACTGAAGAACCAGATGTCTTTTTAAGCAATCAAGGATGCTACAGTATAGTTTTCCTATGGATTTTTTTTTTAAAGTGAGCATGAAGTTTTTCTATACATTAATTTGTTGCAGCACAACCACTCCATTCAGGATTGGCCCTCTTCAAAGCTTGCAGTATGATTGCATGGTCTGCCTTCTAGAGTAGTATCTCTAAGTGGCCACAGGAGGGCACTTTAAACATCTTTGCATTGCTTGTGAAGCAAATACAGAAGCACAGTGTTAGCTAAAGTCATATACAGTCTGTAAAATACTATTTAAAGTTGCAGATATCTATTCTTTGAAGTTCATAAAAATATAAAATATGTACCATACCACAGTATTTGTTTCCTGATCTCTCTAATACTAATATATCTCCAAAGCTAATTTTTGCTTGTCTTTGTACCTTTCATTCCAATTGCACTTAATGATGTATCTTCGGGCTCTTAGGATAGCTTCTATTTTCTTCTCCCTATGATGGTTCCCCCTCAGTTTTGGAGCCTTAGACTTGTTTGGTAGGAGTAGCAATTTTGCATACACCAATGAAAATTGTACCTCTGTTTATGATCTATGATAAAGAAATTACAAGTTCTCTTAACAATGACTTGTGGTCATGAGCTGTGAGCCATCACTGGAATCAACAGGAAGAAAGAGGAAGCAGGAAACGTTGTTCCAAATACCAGCCTTACTGTAACATTTGCATTCTCTTATTTTGAGAGAACTAACTAATAGAAATAACTTTTGATAAAGTGATTCAGATGACACATACCAACTAAATGAAGAGTGAACAATATCCTCTGTATCTGAAACAGTAGGACAGCATTACAGCACAGCAGCTGAAAAGATTTCTGCAAATTGGCTTATTGTAAAGGGCCATTTCCTATCCCTTTTTCCCCCCCTCTCCTTCTTCTGCTCTCCATTATCAATAGTTCCAGCAAATGTAACTAATTGACTCAATATTCTTGGCTATGTTTTAGACTCAAAATACACTTGAATCAATGCTTTCTAATGTATTTCTCAAGAAAACATTCAATCTTCAGATTATTCTAATTCTAAATCTTTAATTTAACTGACATACCAGAGCCTCTGACAGCATAATACAGAATATATATGAACACAGGCATCCATGTTCTCTTGTGCACCCATAGTTACCATGTTTTTTTTTCATGTAGTGCTTCAGTGGAATTTAAATGGCTGCCCTAATAAGAGCTTTGATAGGAACCTTTACTTTTTTTTTTAGAATTTGGCTTCCTAGAGTGCAACCTTTTCAAGAAGGAGCTTTTTCCCACCTTACAGAAATACTGGCATTGTATAGGAAGGATCCTTAACTCAATTGGAGAACAAATACTTTGCCTGCAGAAATGTCCAAGGTTTAATCCTTGGATTCTTGGGTGTATATATGTATATATAAAAAAAACCCAGGAACTTTATTTGCAGGGCATTTCCCAAGGTTAGTGGAACTGCTGCTGGTCAGAATAGAGAAGATGGAACTCAAAGGAACCATGCTCTGACAGTGTAAGGCAGCTTTGTATATTTCATAGGATACAGAATATTTGTTTCCTCTTCTTAAATTTTGTTCAAGTTTTATATCTTTAAAAACAAAAGTTAGAAAGAATATAATAAATTTCATTTAAAATAAAGGTTATCTATGATCGGGGAAACCATATATTTTAATATTTTATTTTGCAAAATTCTGATCTTCTTCTCCTTTTATTTTCTAAATGCAAGATTGCTTCTTTTAAGAGATGCAAGAAAGAAGATGTCTTACAGCAGCCTGCTAAGATGTAAGATCATTCCTTGAGTCCTTACCATAACATGATCATAAATTGATTGGTTTGAACAAACCTATCTGTCCACTGCTGCTGAGTTTTACTTGCACCACATATAAATGGTTTTTGTTGTGCCATTTTGTTTTGCTTTGTGTTTCTGGTTTGGTCGATGAGCTGAGTGGTGGCTTAGCAGTATTCCTAGTGTTACTCAGCCTTCCTTGCTTTCCTTGTTTTGCCAATGTATGCCTCAAAGAAGAAATGACAAAAGAGCACAAAGTAGCTGAGGTACATGAGGGAACACCAAACAACGTTGTAAACATGTGAGTGGCATTGGCCTTGTTGCATCCAGGCGAAGACCAGGTAGTTGATAATGCAGCCAACAAACATCTGTGTAATCTGTGACAAGGTGATAAACATGGCAAATTTGCGTGATACTCTGAAGCCTGCAGCCCGCAAGGCATAATAGGTGTACATGACTGCATGTACTCCATAGTTCATGGTCATAAACCAGCCGCCACCAGCCACCATGTCCTTGTAAGAGTACCAAGAATAAAGTAGTACTGTAATATGGTGATACCAATGGAGGAAGATGAGCTTCTGTTTCCTAAGAATAATAAATATTGTATCTCCTGCAGGGAGAGAAAAAAAAAGAGAATAGAATAAATATGTATATTGTACAACATGGTTTTAGGAAAAAAGAAGACACTAAAAGAACCCTTTGAAATACTCTGAAACATTACATCAGTTTTAAAATGTAGGTGTTCTTGAATCACAGAAATAAGGATTTTCTACAGAAATATTTTGAATGCAATAAAAATTGGCTTTAGAATCTTTAATTGTGACCATTTGTATTTGTTTGTATAATGACATCATAATAAAAATCTCTGCCAGGCCCTAACTTTAGATTACATTTTTATTTTTTTTAATAAGGAAAGATACACAAGAAATAATTAAGACAATCTCCATAAATTATTAAATTTCAGTTAAATACATCTTTATGATAATCTTATACTTCTAGAATAGATAATAATTATGCCTGTAATTTGCATAATCAAAAGAACATATAGCAATGAAGAAAATACTTATGTTCTAAATTACAATATGCTTTCTGAGCATGTTAATGTGCTTCCAACCTTGTTTATTCTCTTCAGATTTTTAAAAGAAAAAATATTTTTTTATAGAAAACAAATACCCAAAACAGTAAGAGAACAATAATTTTAGTTACCAAACATTAGTGTATCTTAAGGCAGTATTAATATAAATGTTATGACACAGTTGATTCAGCTCTCTTTGGATTAAACATCTCATATTTCCAGCTGAATTGTGAAGACAGCGCAAGGCAAAATATATTCCACGCTAGAAAGATTATAAATTGCTACGATCTACACAAATCTTCTTTTCATATTGTAAGGTGTAACACAGACCTGATTTTAGTGTGAAGGATATTTTAAAGGCGGTGGCACTGAAAAATATAGTTCAGTGAATTGCAATGGTTTAGTCCTGAGCGTGCAATACTGCTTCAGTGGGTACATGATGAAAATTTTAATCATAGTTGACTGTATCATAAACAGTACATACACTATCTCTCTTTTCTCCCAAAACTCAATTCTACAATCTAATCCAGAAAAATGGCTCAAGATCTACTGTAGCATTTTTAGAGAAAAACCAAAAAGTATGTTTAAACTCCTAGATATGGCTTTCAATATTTCATTGTATTTTGGATTGTGGCAACAAGTAAAATAAAGCTGTAAGCTAAGTAGCAAAATCAAGATTTCTTTCCAGGGACTGAGTTGATATGATTTTTCCCCTCTTCTGCTAATTGGTGATCTGTAACTCTTACTTATTTTGTTAACAATTTTTTAAAATTTTCTATGCTGATTTCTTTACTCCTTATTTCAATTGTTTCTTTTAACTTTTAAAATTATATTTTGACTACTGTATATTTATCTGAGAGTTATCTTTGAGACAAGAAGATATACTTATATGCAGGCAAGCACTACAAAACTCAAATAAAGAATGATGGCAAAAGACAAGTTAGATGTTGTATTTTCATCAGTAATATTCCAGTCTTAAACACTTTCAGGTGCAACTACTACTGAAGTTCACTAGAAAATATGGAATTTGGAATTGGAACTATTCTATTGAGTCTAAATACAAACAAAGATTTTTGGGCAGATCAAAACAGAAATAACCTATAAAGCCCTTCATGGCATCGGCCCAGAGTACTTGCATGACCACCTTCTGCCTTCATCCCACCGCCCCGTGCGCTCACACAGGGCTGCGCTCCTCAGGGTACCATCCACCAGACA
>JANHFM010001908.1:101523-113552 GCA_032468115.1 Grayia smithii
CCGAGTCCCTCGGGAGAGGGGGCGGCATATAAATGCAATAAAATAAATAAATAAATAAATAAATAAATAAATAAATAAATAATCAAATGTTTCTATAAATGGCTAATAAAGAGAATTATGTAAGGGTTTGTTGTAAGGAGTGATGAACCATTCTGGCCTGCAGCTCTTTGATATGTATTTGAAAAAAGGACACTTAAATCTAGTGAATGTGCTGTAAGGCCATTTTTTTTTATTTTACATATCTCTTTTCACTACTATTCTGTTGTAGAATATGCGAGGATAAATTTATAAACAAAATGTCATACAGTTTATGATAAACTAACATTTGACCTGTTGGATATCTTTGATATTTCTCTATAGAAAAGTGTTCTCAAATATTAGTTCCAATTATTTTATTCTATCCTGTTCTCAGTGGTTTCCAGACTGTGGGGAATTAAAATCATGGATCAGACAAATTTAAGGACAAAGAAACAAAAGTTGAAAAAAACTAGCACTATCATGTCGGTTTTCATTTTAAGATCAATAAAAAATACTATAGAATATAAAGAATTTTCTTTGTCATACATGAAAATGTGCATTATGTGCACTGATAAGTGAGCAATAATATTCATGTAGCAAAATGTAAGAGTAACTTAACTATAATAATAAAAAAACCTGAAAATGCATTGCAGAAAAAGGGTGAAAACAATACCATTCTTTATTCTTATGCTCCGTTAAACAGACAGGACTTTGTTATTCTACTGATGACAGGAACATGGAGCACTACAGATTTCAGGATGGGGAATATTCTAAAGACAGAGGGCCTGCTTCTGCCTCTGCCTTAGAGAAATGGGATAGACATTCTCTGAGACAGGCGATGGCTGAAATTTCAAGGATATGTTGTACATCCATTTTTTTCTGGTGCTGCCACAATTTTGAATGTTCACTGAACAAATGGACATAAACCAGTGGTGAAATTCAATTTTTTTTACTACCAGTTCTGTGGGCGTGGCTTGGTGGGCGTGGTGTGGCTTGATGGGCGTGGCAGGGGAAAGATACTGCAAAATCTCCATTCCCACCCCACTCCTGGGGGAAGGATATTGCAAAATCTCCATTCCCACCCACTCTGGGGCCAGCCAGAGGTGGCATTTGCCGGTTCTCCGAACTACTCCAAATTTCCGCTACCGATTCTCCAGAACCTGCTGGATTTCATCCCTGATGTAAACCAAGGACTACCTGTACTGTGCTTGCAATGAGCTTAGTTATAGGATTGGGGAAGTGCTTGGGATTATTTTTAAGAGAAAAGACTTCTAAAAAGAACCTAGAGTTTTCTAAACTATACGTGTCGAATAATATCAAAGCATCTTAATGCATGTCACAGTATTTTTTTTTTGTTTCTTCTAGTCTATAAAATTTTAACCAATTACCGAATTGACCCTTCCACCTGGCACTTTCCACAGCACTAAGACATAATGAATTTGTGGTTGCGTTAATCATTCTCTGGGCTAGTGCAGAATTTATTGTTTGGAGAAAGTGCTACTTTCTAGCGCAAAGGTAGAGCTGGAGTGTAGAATAAAGAACAAAATTTAGAAATTTTATAATTCAAACTGAAACTGCATGTATTAAGAATTTCCTCAACTTTTTTGATATGCTATTCATTTTACTTGGCAGAGAAAGTGATTTTCAAACTTACAAATATGAAAGTCAGAGGGATGCAGACCAATATTTTAAAACCACTTAAAACACCAAGGTAAATTCTTTTGCAGCTTTACTTTTTTTTTCTTTCATTAAGTCCCATATTTATTTTTTTTTAAAAGTCACTCACCTAATTCTGGTGCTTTACTTAGCACAAATGCATATGCCCAGAATTTGCTGACTGGTCCATTGTAAAAACTCTGGTCGCAAACTGATTGCTTCAGTCCTTTGGTCATCAATATATACACCATATAAGCACCCGTTCGAACAGCACCAAATATACTTTGTGACCATAAAGAGAAAAACAAACAATAGTCATTAACTGTAAGAAGCAATGGGGGCAAAATTTACAGACACTATTAGCGTGCAGAGTTGGTTGTGTTTTTTCTTTTAAAAAATTTCACTATATGAAAGAATGAGAACAAACAGAACACTTAAACATTACCTATATAAAAGTAACATTAACTGAATCATTAATTGAGGAAGCAAGCAAGAACAGAGGAAAACACCCACCTTGTGAACTGTTATTATTTTTTTCCAGTGGTATTATACAAATATTAATTCTATGTTAGTTCTACGAGAGAACCAATTCCCTCAATTTCTTTGTTGCTGGATATTTTGGATTCACAAACATAGCCTTTCCTGAGACTACTACTACTCTATATCAAGGCTAATTCAGATGACTTCTAGTTGGCAGCAAAGTGTTACTGAAAACCTGTAGTGGCTGTCCTGATTTTTGCAGTCCAGATATGGTAACCTCTCTGAGTCTCCAAGGACAACGATGAATTAAGGAAATCCCCAACCAAAACATGGGAGAAGGGGGATCCAAAGTTGTTGAGGAAATTTAGAAGCATAGACCTAAATATATATACCCATAAATCATCAACAATAGTTTTTTAATCTGGTCAGGATTAGTTTTTAGCGTAGTGAAGTCAGGTGCAAAGAATCAGAACTATTTGTAAGGTTGCAGCATAGAAGATTCATTCAAGTCTAAGAATCTGGTCAAGTAAAGTTTAACATTAAATTGGTGCCAGAGAAGGATCAAAGCAATAAGGAGAGGTTGGACTTGGAGTGCTTGTGGGAATGCAACAACTCTAAACTGATGATGCACTTAACTCTCCCGCCATAGCTCTGGCTACTCTTTTCCCACAAGTAAGGCTTCACCAATGTAATTATATTTATATGAGAATCAAATACCCTGATTAAACTCCCTTAGATAAAAGAGAGAATTCTTATCAATGGCAGACTAGTAATAATATTCCAAGCAATTTTACTGCATACATTGAGATGTGAAAGAGCAAAGGGAATGCAGCACGTATACCATTTCTGTACAATTTCAATGCAATTTCTGTAATGAATGCAGTATTATAAATGAACTATGTCTCTTAATCTTATTATTGCAATGATAAAAAAAATCAATAACTTTACACTCCTCTTTTTCTTTTTTTAATAAGAACTATCCATCATCCAAGGCTATTCCAATGATAATCTGAGCCCTGCAGCAAAATTAGAAAAACCCAGACAATTCGTTTCATCCAAGATTGCAGGGCATGGCGAGTAATTTGCAGATAATTTACAATTTGGTAATCATTAATTAAATTTCAAAATTTCATGGTGTATATGTGGTTCTGCATGAATTCTTTGGAGACTACGTGGCATATATGTAAGCATATTTTAAATAAGTCAATCATTCAAATTTATATTGCTCATGGACCTACGTAGAAACAATAATGTAACAATTACACTAAAATAGAAATAAAAAGTCACATTGGTAGAATAAAATCAGGTAAAGATAAAATTATTAATGTAAAATTAGTATATAGGAATTAAAAGGGAAACGAATCCTATAAAGCTACAATTAATTTTACAATGAATAATCTAATAATCGACCCTGACCTGAGGTAATCTCCTTATCACAAGACCCATCACAAGACTCACAGATGACTCATCATAACACCTGTCACAAGACCCTACACCCACAACTAAGCCCTTATAAACAAAACACTGACATCCCCTAAACTCCGCTGAAGATGTTACCTAGTCTGGTAATAAAACATTTGGAAATCAACCCACAAGCTCAGAGAATGAACTTTTATCCTCAGCTTCTGGACTCATTATTATGTTACACATGAGGAAACATACATATCTGTAGATATATCTAGGCTGCATTAACAGAGGGATAGTCCCTTCAAACTCTATATTTTCATTTGAATTTAATACAAATGTTTAAATGGATCACATATCTTCCATGTGGTAAAAACATATCTTTATATGATCATAACTTTTGTGGGACAAAAATACTTGAGAAGATGATATAAACATATATTAATAAAATTTCTATTCCATTCATTAATAAAAGCTTAAAAGAGAAAATAAATTTATCTACAATATTTTTTTTATAAAACACTGCATTGTGGGTTTAAAAGCATCATTATGTGTATTGTCCCTATACCCAACTTGCTCTCCGGATACTCAGTTGATCAGATGCTGTGTACCTATAGAAGACAGATCTATCTTTACACATAGAAATGTAAGTAGTCCTGGTGACACATAGCATTTTTTATTATCAAAGATCAGACTAATTGTAGCACCACACTCTCAAATATAACTCAGCCTCAGTTATACATGCCATGATATACATGCCATGATAGACTTGGCTGTTTCAACAAATGGGGCTGATTCTGATTGTGGGGTTTTAGTTATTTATTTATTATTCTAGATTTTAAACGGGTTTTAATTGGATTTTAATTGTCATTGTATGTTTTTAACTTCTGTTCACCGCCCTGAGTCCTTCGGGAGAAGGGCGGCATACAAATCTGTTAATATAATTAATAAAATCAATAAATAATCTTTACCTTAGAATGTAGAAGATGTGAAATGTGAGTTGTTTTATAATATAACTTGAAAATTTCACAACTTTGTTGGTTTCCAGTTTCTTACGAGGACAATTTAAAATCCGGGCAGCTTACTTAAAATCTGAAGCAGCTGCTAACTGTTACCACATAGCACATGATATGTGACCACATGAATACAAGGTATTTTAGCAGTATTTATAAAGCTTTATAGACATTAAAACAGCTGAAAGGACCTCATTTTTTATTTACCTGTCGATATAACTAAAGAAGAAACTAAAAAACCAGAGCATGTCCTCTCCAGCAGCCTACACCCAGATAAGCAGAGATTAACACCAGGCAAACAATCAGGCAGAACACAATGTCCTAATCAAAGAACTACCAGGGAGAAAACTACACACCCACTAATACTTGCAGAACAAGCTATTGTATATAAACGAGAAGCAAATACCACTCTCACTAGTACTGATGATGTTACCCAGTTGGGTAACAAAATGTCTGCAAGAGAACTACCAAGGTCAAAGAATACCAAGGAGTCCACGATAAGTGAATAATTTGCTACATTCTAAATGCACCAATTATATGGTGCACTTAGGGTAAATCTGAAGCTCATATAATACTGGTTTCATATTTTGCAAAGTGCTAAAAAGGACTCTGTTTTTCAAGCATTTAAAAATGCTATTTTTAAAAACGCAAATTAATAAGTTCCTATTTAAGTAACTATGTTCTCAATAATGACATTTATAATCTATGGAGTAACATGCATTGAGGCTGTTGCTACCTGTCTATGAGTAGACAGGAAGCAACAGCATGAATGCATTTTAGTTATAAAATAAATATACTTATTTATACAGTATTTATCTCCACTGACCTAAGTCTTAGTTTGGTTAAAAATGATAGGAAATCTAATAAACTCACAATGAATAAACAAAAGTTGAAAAAGAGAGTTGTAAGAAAGTTGAAAACAACTAAAAATTATCAGCCATATTTCTGCTCTAATTGTCCCCTGGAAAACTAAGAAATACTTCATTTCTTTTCAAACTAAAGGTTCAAAGTGAAAACAACCTCAAAAGAATCTGAAAAGTCAGTGTGGATCTCTAAATGATGTGCTGCCAAAACAACAGTTGGTTGAGAGCACCATGTGAGTGCAAACAACATCTCAATCAGGTCATTCATCTTCATCTATTCGGCCAAAAAACAAATTGTAACAAAAGACTGAAATAGCTACTACAATTACAAGGCAATGTTCCAAATAAAGAGCTTATTCTTAGGAACAGCTGATGCCACCTCCAGAGAATTGGGCAAGGATATCTTCAATAGGGATCAGACCAGTGTAACATCAGGGATTATGTCAGCATAATAGCGACCACATTAAAGTGCAGCTTCATTAGTACTTTGGCAGACTCACTAACTCTTGGACTAATCTACTTTGTAGGAATAAAACTGGGCCGAGATACCATTGCATGCCACTTTAGACTCCAAGAGGAAGATATGAAAAGAAACAGATAAATAAAAGAATGCAAATAACATTTTTAATTAAATGGCAGCAAGAAATTACGTTCCAAATATCGCTACTGATGGCTAACTTTGGTGAAAAACTTTTCAGGATCCCAGTTTGGTCTACAGCAGGGGTGTCAAACTTGTGACCCACAGGCTGGATGTGTCACACACGCCCGGTTTAGTGAAGAGAAAATAGTTGTGATACGTCATGTGATAATGCCACGACGATGTGAGTTTGACCCCCTGGTCTACAGGTAGTCCTCACTGATAGAACTCAGTTAGACCACAGCTCTATTGTTATGTTATTTAGTCGTAAAAGAGGAAATTCCATGAATGCACCCAACTTACTATGGCAATTCCAGCTGTGGTCATTAGCTAATCACCTATGCTTGTGAAGCATGATGTCACATGACCATGACTTATGGCTTCCTGAAGGCTTCCTCAGTGCCTTTTTTTTTGTGGAAGCTGGTTGTGAAGGTTGCAACTGGTAATCATGTGACTGCAAAATGCTGCAACTGTCATAAATGTTTTCCGGTTGCCAAGCGACTGAATTGCATGATCACTGAGTCATGTGATCACAGGGACACTGCAGCAGCTGCAACTTCAAGGTCTGGTTATAAATCTTGTTCAGCAGTGCCATAACTGAACCATCACTGAATGAGTGGTTAGTAAGCAATGATCACTCATACTTGTTTTCTGTGATTCTACCAGAGAAAGAGATATCACAAAAACCAAGTAGCAGTAACACAATCGGAGCACAATGCCAGTCATTGAATGATTGACAGCTCTGATAAAGAATACATTGAGGCATATGGGTATTCAAGGAAGGTAAACGTCTCCAAATATTTGGACTGAGGAGCATGTTAATGGAATGTTCTCAAAATCTCTATTATTATATGCATGGCCAATCATATGAGAAGTTAAACTGCCTAAGTTGTTTCCTGCCAACAGGAAACCCTTTAATTTCGCAGACAGATCTATACTACCTCAAATCCTTTTTCTGACCAGATGGGTGCATTAAAAAAAACCACTGTCTTTTCCCCCGCCATTTAATTTTTTTAAGAGTGCTTGGTGTGACCCAGAAGCACCATTAAAAAGAAGGACTTGAAGCTTTTCTTTACAGCATGACAGTCTTATGCCTCATTTTCTACTTAAAAACATTGCAGAGACATAAAAACAGATGGAACTTGTAGCCTTGTAGATAATAAGAAATGTTTGTAGCTATGTTGGGATCCTGTGAGTTTGCCTGCCTACTTGCTTATTTATTCATCTGACGAGTTCTTATATTACTTCAATCACTCTTACACTTCTTTCAATAACAAGTGCAGTGTAACTGAGGCTAGATGACTCTGTTAATTATTTGTCAGGAACACTTGCTACAATTCAGTTGCAGATGTTCCTGACTACTCATTTCCATTACTGCTTCTGATTTAGGTCTTCCAGTGGTTTCCAACTACAATTGTCCTCCTGCCATTCTTCAAGGCCATCTGGAGACCCAAGGCTGGAATCAGCTTAGACTCTTCAAATATATTGACTGAATGGTTCCCAGAAATTCCAGTCAGTATGGCTGAAGGAATGAAGAGCTTTTAAGATGGCAATTCCAGTAAATGTAGAGAGTGCCAAGCTGGCATAAGACTCTAAGCACTATAATCCATAATAGATTGCAGTATTTTATCTTTTCTTTAACATTTCCAATCTCATTTGTAAACAACTCTTAGAAATTGATATAAATATTTATCTTCTTTTATTATAAAAGATGGAATGAACATTAATTTTTTTTAAAAAAAATACTGCTTACTTGTTTTGTTAAATTTTGTTAGATAAATCAGCATTTATAAATACTGTAAATATATTTATTTAGGGAGAATTAAGCAGTATTGCTTCCAATGTGAGTTAATTTGAGTAGACAAGTACAAGACTGCAAGGTAGAATCGCAATAAAGCTGTGGTAAACAGATTAAATCCACAATTTAAAGATGGTGAAAATAATATTGTACTTACTTCCTCAGATGTTTCTTAATCCTGAGCCAATCCTCATATACTTTAATGAAGCTTGAAAGGACATACATCTTTCAGGAGGACAGTTTATTTTTATTTATCTAAAAAATTTGCATAGCCACCCATTTTAAAGCTTAACTTTAGATGCACCCATTTTGAGCATAACTGTAGAGCAGGGCTGTCAAATTCCCGGCCCACAGGCCAGATGCGTCATGCACTGGCCACACCCACGCCTGCTTTAGCGAAGGGGAAAAAAGTCCCAATATGTCATGTGATGCTGCCGTGAAGACGTGAGTTTGACACCCCTGCTGTAGAGCATAAAGGCACAAAGCAGTAAAATAAAACATCCATAAAACAAAGAAAAACACCCCCATGCCATACCCATTGCCCTGTGATGCCCCTAACATGCCATCCACAGGCTCCCATTTCAATTCAGCCTAATACTTGGGGGAATAAGTGGCTAGATAACTGGGAAAGGGTATGGACCATTACAGAAAAGGCAGTTCACACCATGCAATTGTGGTACATATATATTATAAAACACATTGCCTGCGAATTCTCAGAGTTGAAATTTCTCTGTCTCCAAGGTCTCCTGCTTGGAGAAGGCAGTTGTAAAATGTAAGAATCCTGATGTTTTTAAAAATTTAACTTTTAAAATATTTTCCTTATTTAAACCAGTTAATAACTTAAATATGAATATTTTCTTCCAAAAAGTAGCTTACCTGAAAACTGCGAGACTCAAAGACCACAAAACTAATGGTTTTCTTAGTTCAAATTTTGCTCTTTTGTTCATTAGATGCCGACCACCGAATATAAAGGCAGCATATAGAGCAGAAAACAGGAAAGATTTTTTCCTAAAAAAGAAAAATGAAATAAACCTCAATCACAAAATGCTATTTGATCAGCCATTAGTGTGCAAATCTTATTTGAAGGTATGTGACACAGAAAAGCATTCAGGTTATTGCTACTGATATATGAGTTTACTTTCAGTCAATCAAAACATAGAATATTGAATACAAATTAAGCACTGTGTAATAAACTCAAAATATAATTATAAACTGTAACCCTTTGTTACACTTTACTTTCTGATCTTGTTGTGTTCCTAGTAATAAGCCAGTATTCTGACATAAGGCTGCTTAAAGACATAATATAATACTTTGGATTGGATTGAGCACATTGTGTAAACTCAGCCAATCATGATTAAATGTTCAACATGCCATATAAGCTGGGGGTAACTGAAATATAGAAAACAAATTAAAGCATACCACCATGTTACATCTGAACTGGACCAGAATTTTCAGTGAAAGTATTTTTTGTATGCTTTAATGATATGGGATCTTTGATGAGCATTAATAGAAAGTAACACACCAGCCTATACCTATCTATATCTGTATCACCTATATCAGAGTTCTCCAATCTTTCTGGCTTTGCTGACTGGAGGGGAGGGATGATTCCACACAAGTGGCAGGCAAGTGTGCGCATGCACTGGTCATGCCCATCTGCCATTTGCACAAATGGTGTGCATGTGCACATGCTCACCTGCTGCTCAGGCAAGTGGGAATGCACGCGCACGCTTGCCTGCCACTTCCATGATCCGGTTCTGAACGGCTCAAGGACCAGTAGTGAGCCGCAGCCTAGGAGTTGGGGACTATCTCGGGAAATAGCCTACAAGCATTAATTGGGATTTTGAATACTACTCCAGATACTCCTAAAAATATTATAATGGTGACTTCAAATAGTGGATTAGCCTGTAACATAGCACCAGATATATAATAGAGTTATTATATATTACTAGCATAATAAAAATGTGTCTTGCACTGACCTTAAATTAGAATTGAAACATAAGCATAAGGGATAGCAGCTTCAGCAACAATTCAGAAATTTCCAATGACATATTCCCAAATAATTTATTTAGTGCAGTTGGAAGATGGAAAAAGTTATCTAGCTGTCACCTTACAAAACAGGTAAACAGTTTCAGAGTTGAAATCCTTCAACAGAACATTGAATCCAGAAGCAGATGTCTTGCTGAACTGCCAAGCTGCATTTTAACCTTATGTCTTCCTTTCTCCATGGTTATTTTACACATCACTTATGAAGGACAAGTAAAAATAGTTTCCTTCACACTGAGCTTGGCTTCTGCTGCTGACTGCAGGGACATGTCCCTATAGGGTTTTTGGCAATAACACAGAACTAATTTCTCATTATCTTTTTCCTACCCTCTCCCCCATATAAGATGTAGTCCATTGAAATACCAATCAAATCCAGCTATGTTTATCTTTCTCAGGTTTACATTGGTAGAATAGCATTCTCCTCTACCTTATGCTTATGAAGGAGATAGACAAACAGACAGACAAACAAACACCTCAGGAGACATTTTAAACAAATGGTTGTCTAATCTCTTTTTGATAACCTCCAATGATAGAACATCCACTTCTGAAGGCAAGCCATTTCACTGATTAATTGTGCTAATTGTCAGGAAATTTCTCCTTATTTCTAGGTTGGTTCTCTCCTTGATTAGTTTCCATCCATTGCTTCTTGTTCTGCCTACAGGTGCTTTGGAGATTAGATAGATAGATAGATAGATAGATAGATAGATAGATAGATAGATAGACAGACAGACAGACAGACAGACAGACAGACAGACAGACAGACAGAAAGACAGACAGACAGACAGACAGACAAACTGATGGATGACTGACTAACTTTGTGTTGATCTGATCACATTGCATCACAAAGCAGTTCAAATAAAAAAACCATTGTTTTCCAACTCAGATAAATTCAGTTTCATCTTGGCACCTTTGCACTTATTTTTACAATTCTATAATTTTAATTCCTTACTTTTTGCTAGCATTTTAATCACTGCTATTGATTAATAGTTAATTAACTATTGATTAGTTAATTAAGTAGTTTAAACTAATTAGTACATTTTATTCTGAGTATGTCTCTTGCTTCTATAATGTAACTTCTGTAAGCTGCCTCAAGTCCAGTGATTTTAAGGGAGTCTTATAACTTTCATAAATATTCATAATGGTACAGCTTGGATCCAAATTCTTTGAAGTAGCTATGTAGCTTTTTAAATAATTATCCCAATTGTAAATTTATATTAAACATTTCATAATTATGAAGATCATTTGTTTCACAGTATGTATGTATGTAGATAGATATATTTTAAGCATAACTGAGCACCATGGGACTCAACTCCATTTAGAGAATGCCTGAATCTTGGATCTTGTTCAATTTTTTCATTCCTATAAACAAACCACAGTTAGGCAAAAATGACATCTAAATTCTCCATGATATTAACTCAAATGATCTTAAGTAGGTCAACAACTATATTTATACATGTCAGGTCATTTCACAACTTTTTAATTAGCTCCTTATTTCTTATTTTTAAAGGTCATCAATGCCAAATTATCTGCATATTCTCGTTTATCTACGTAAGAAGTCAGTACAGTGGACTCTTTCTTCCCAAGTTAGGTCTATTGGAATTGAGTCTATAAATGGGCTGTAAAAGACTAAGGCATAAGCCTAACATGCCTGACAAAGTATCGCACAAAACACTTGCTTTTTATTTTAGGATGGCGTAAAAGCTCAACACTCAGAATGGAGTGGGAAAAGATTGATCAAGAATTGGTCTAAATGCACTGTTGTCTACTGAAAACAAAGAGAAAATATTGAGGTAGGTGGATGTATGTCGGCTGAATGCCTTTCACAGTTTTACTTACAGGAACAGCGCGATTTCTGGCATGGATGGATATCAATATCATAAATGACTACGTTTCAATAATCAAAAAAGTGTTACAATGAACATGTTAAAATGCCTATCTTAATCTGAGAAGTTAGGGATAATTCTTGAACCAATTGCAGACTGAAAAATACCTATGAAAATCAAACCAACCCTAAATGTAACACAGGGGTGAAATCCAAAATTTTTTACTACCGGTTCTGTGGGCATGGCTTGGTGGGCATGGTGTGGCTTGGTGGGCATGGCAGGGGAAGGATACTG